>CM026401.1:1376828-1393080 GCA_014843695.1 Archivesica marissinica
GTCCCGAGAATGATTAATATAAGTTGCAAGAACTTATTTCGCAATCGAGCTAAAATACATTTGTATAAATTAATAAATGGTACTCGGCGTCCGTAGCATTCGTATTACATTGTTGGCATATTCTATGTTGTCTTATCAGTGTCATTGTACCAATGGAAAGTAATCTAGCACAGCGGCATGTGATAGACGTGAAATTGCAACTCCGCTAGGATGTGATTAACATGCGTCCACTAGATTCATCATGTCATTATTGTTAGAAAGTGTGATTATCTAACCCGTGCAGTAACGTGTCTGAAGTTCAGCATCACTCAATTGCGATTTCTAAAGCCATTATTTATCGTCGCTACATATTTAACCGAAGCGACGACACTTCGTAGAGTTTCAGATGATCGGGTGTTATTTGAGTAGAGGTCCAGATGATCGGGTGTTGCTCGAGTAGAGGTCCAGATGATCGGGTGTTACGCGAGTAGAGGTCCAGATGATCGGGTGTTACTCGAGTAGAGGTCCAGATGATAGGGTGTTACTCGAGTAGAGGTCCAGATGATCGGGTGGTACTCGAGTAGAGGTCCATTGTGTGTGGTTGGTGGTGTGTGGGTGGTTGGTGGGTGTGTGGGTGGTTGGTGGGTTTGTGGGTGGTGGTTGGGTGTGATAGTAGGGTGTTACGCGAGTAGAGGTCCAGATGATTGGGTGGTACTCGAGTAGAGGTCCAGATGATCGGGTGTTACTCGAGTTGAGGGCCAGATGATCGGGTGTTACTCGAGTAGAGGTCCAGATGATCGGGTGGTACTCGAGTAGAGGTCCAGATGATCGGGTGTTACGCGAGTAGAGGTCCAGATGATAGGGTGGTACTCGAGTAGAGGATCAGATGATCGGGTGTTACTCGAGTAGAGGTCCATATGATAGGGTGGTACTCAAGTAGAGGTCCATATGATAGGGTGTTACTCGAGTAGAGGTCCATATGATATGGTGGTATTCGAGTAGAGGTCCAGATGATCGGGTGGTACGCGAGTAGAGGTCCAGATGATCGGGTGTTGATCCGTATTTTTTATCACGACATATTAGATCTATACACGATCGTTTCTCGATCAACTCGACCTCTACTCGACCTCTACTTGACAAATACCCGATCGCTTCCCGGTTGTTTCTCGAGCGATTGGCTTGTCGATTCCTAATTCTGTTGACATGCCAACAATTTTCGGGTAGGAAGCCGAGCAAGGTAGACACCCGACCACTCCTGACGAGCGTGTCAAACCAGTTCCCGATCGCTTGATCGGACTTGATCGAGTCGATCTGATCGGCAGTGGGAACCCACCATATGTGCAAGATATACAATCTTTGTCTCAATCCTTAACCCCTTTTAACACCACATACCTCTAAATAGGCTTACAAAAAGTGTAGATCCTGATGAGCCTGATGATTTTACAATTTGTTATGTCAACAATCGTCGTATACGACGCTTGTTTAGTAATTGAAATACTCAGATTATGTGGGAAATATTTGGGAAACACATTATGCAATATAGAATGAAATTAAATTCTGTAGAAATTTCTTTCCACACCGATTTAGTTTCGCTTTAAATCTCATAAATGGTACATGTAGGTGGATGCGGTAAGACAACCTAGTTCTATATTTACAATTCACATAATAGCTTTGATTTGACAATAAGGTTGTATATACGTAAATAGGCAAATGTGGACCGCATGTAGTCCCAATAACTAATATAGTTTATTTTTCTTTTTGGTAAAAATGCATTTTCATGACGGACAGTGTATAGTTTTTGTGTTTTTTGAGAAATTATGTGACTTGAGAAGACTTCAGACTAGTTGATGTGATATAGGAATTCAGGCCATTGCAAACTGAAGGTTGGTATACTGTATTATTTGGAGGAATACAGTGTGTAAACACAGTGACGTTATTCACAGGCGAGCACTGGCTATTTGAAACATTAAATTTGAAACATTCTTGGTGTGTTTCAGGCTGATTTGAATACCTCTTCACTGTGGATGTGTGTGCTATCAGAAGAAATGTAAGATTGAAAATATAAATGAACAGACTGTATGTTTTTACTATGTAATTAATAGGGAATTTATTTGTTGTTTTACAACGTATAATGGAACATTCATGTTTTCGTTATCGGCACAGATGATAGATACTCATGATTGATAGTTCTTCCATTACACTACATGGATTGTATCAAATCATATCTTCATGCAGACGGATCTGTCGTTGGACTTGTAATCCAGGGATCGCAGGTTCGATCCCCCGTCTGACCCTAATAAAATTAACAGTCTTTCAGATGGGACGTTAAACTGAGGTCTCGTGTCGGTGCTTTACATCGTGCACGTAAAAGAACCAGAGGATACTCTGGAATGGGGCACTGTCTGTATCATATGGGCAACCTGTAGCGACGATACATATACGTAAACCACACACATAATATCTTATCCAAATGGTGCAATCGAAGATTTAGAAACATAAATAGAAACAAAAGACGGTCAACGTTAGACTAAAGTGAACAACATTCGCGTCTTTAATGACTGATGTAGGCCTATTGAACCATGTGGCTTCTATGTATCCAGACAGAGTGCAGTCTGGCACTAAACACACAGACCCTTGGGCCTGGACAAGTGGTTTCGGGTTCAAAAAAGATGATTGATCTACGATCTACGATACCAGTACTAACTTCACACTCAATTCTATATTCGCTTGAATGTTGATCTACGATACCAGAACTAACTTCACACTCAATTCTATATTCGCTTGAATGTTGATCTACGATACCAGTACTAACTTCACACTCAATTCTATATTCGCTTGAATGTTGATCTACGATACCAGAACTAACTTCACACTCAATTCTATATTCGCTTGAATGTTGATCTACGATACCAGTACTAACTTCACACTCAATTCTATGTTCGCTTGAATGTTGATCTACGATACCAGTACTAACTTCACACTCAATTCTATGTTCGCTTGAATGTTGATCTACGATACCAGAACTAACTTCACACTCAATTCTATGTTCGCTTGAATGTTGATCATACGATACCAGTACTAACTTCACACTCAATTCTATGTTCGCTTGAATGTTGATCTACGATACCAGTACTAACTTCACACTCAATTCTATGTTCGCTTGAATGTTGATCTACGATACCAGTACTAACTTCACACTCAATTCTATGTTCGCTTGAATGTTGATCTACGATACCAGTACTAACTTCACACTCAATTCTATGTTCGCTTGAATGTTGATCTACGATACCAGTACTAACTTCACACTCAATTCTATGTTCGCTTGAATGTTGATCTACGATACCAGTACTAACTTCACACTCAATTCTATGTTCGCTTGAATGTTGATATACGATACCAGAACTAACTTCACACTCAATTCTATGTTCGCTTGAATGTTGATCTACGATACCAGTACTAACTTCACACTCAATTCTATGTTCGCTTGAATGTTGATATACGATACCAGAACTAACTTCACACTCAATTCTATGTTCGCTTGAATGTTGATCTACGATACCAGAACTAACTTCACACTCAATTCTATGTTCGCTTGAATGTTGATATACGATACCAGAACTAACTTCACACTCAATTCTATGTTCGCTTGAATGTTGATCTACGATACCAGAACTAACTTCACACTCAATTCTATGTTCGCTTGAATGTTGATCTACGATCCACGATACCAGAACTAACTTCACACTCAATTCTATGTTCGCTTGAATGTCGATCTACGATACCAGTACTAACTTCACACTCAATTCTATATTCGCTTGAATGTTGATCTACGATACCAGCACTAACTTCACACTCAATTCTATGTTCGCTTGAATGTTGATCTAGGATACCAGCACTAACTTCACACTCAATTCTATGTTCGCTTGAATGTTGATCTACGATATAGTATACCAGTTCTAACTTCACACTCAATTCTATGTTCGCTTGAATGTTGATCATCGATCTACGATACCAGTACTAACTTCACACTCAATTCTATGTTCGCTTGAATGTTGATCTAGGATCCACGATACCAGTTCTAACTTCACATTCAATTCTATGTTCGCTTGAATGTTGATCTATGATCTAGGGTACCAGTGCTAACTTCACACTCAATTCTATTTTCGCTTGAATGTTGATCTACGATACCAGAACTAACTTCACACTCAATTCTATGTTCGCTTGAATGTTGATCCACGATACCAGTACTAACTTCACACTCAATTCTATGTTCGCTTGAATGTTGATCTACGATACCAGTGCTAATTTCACACTCAATTCTATGTTCGCTTGAATGTTGATCTAGGATCCACGATACCAGTACTAACTTCACATTCAATTCTATGTTCGCTTGAATGTTGATCTATGATCTAGGGTACCAGTACTAACTTCACACTCAATTCTATGTTCGCTTGAATGTTGATCTACGATACCAGTACTAACTTCACACTCAATTCTATGTTCGCTTGAATGTTGATCTACGATACCAGAACTAACTTCACACTCAATTCTATGTTCGCTTGAATGTTGATATACGATACCAGAACTAACTTCACACTCAATTCTATGTTCGCTTGAATGTTGATCTACGATACCAGTGCTAACTTCACACTCAATTCTATGTTCGCTTGAATGTTGATCTACGATCCACGATACCAGTACTAACTTCACACTCAATTCTATGTTCGCTTGAATGTTGATCCACGATCCACGATACCAGTACTAACTTCACACTAAATTCTATATTCGCTTGAATGTTGAACTACGATACCAGTACTAACTTCACACTCAATTCTATGTTCGCTTGAATGTTGATCTACGATACCAGTACTAACTTCACACTCAATTCTATGTTCGCTTGAATGTTGATCTACGATCCACGATACCAGTACTAACTTCACACTCAATTCTATGTTCGCTTGAATGTTGATCTACGATACCAGTACTAACTTCACACTCAATTCTATGTTCGCTTGAATGTTGATCTACGATACCAGTACTAACTTCACACTCAATTCTATGTTCGCTTGAATGTTGATCTACGATACCAGAACTAACTTCACACTCAATTCTATGTTCGCTTGAATGTTGATCTACGATACCGTAACTAACTTCACACTCAATTCTATGTTCGCTTGAATGTTGATATACGATACCAGAACTAACTTCACACTCAATTCTATGTTCGCTTGAATGTTGATCTACGATACCAGAACTAACTTCACACTCAATTCTATGTTCGCTTGAATGTTGATATACGATACCAGTACTAACTTCACACTCAATTCTATGTTCGCTTGAATGTTGATCTACGATACCAGCACTAACTTCACACTCAATTCTATGTTCGCTTGAATGTTGATCTACGATCCACGATACCAGAACTAACTTCACACTCAATTCTATGTTCGCTTGAATGTTGATCTACGATATAGTATACCAGTTCTAACTTCACACTCAATTCTATGTTCGCTTGAATGTTGATCATCGATCTACGATACCAGTACTAACTTCACACTCAATTCTATGTTCGCTTGAATGTTGATCTAGGATCCACGATACCAGTTCTAACTTCACATTCAATTCTATGTTCGCTTGAATGTTGATCTATGATCTAGGGTACCAGTGCTAACTTCACACTCAATTCTATTTTCGCTTGAATGTTGATCTACGATACCAGAACTAACTTCACACTCAATTCTATGTTCGCTTGAATGTTGATCCACGATACCAGTACTAACTTCACACTCAATTCTATGTTCGCTTGAATGTTGATTTACGATACCAGTACTAACTTCACACTCAATTCTATGTTCGCTTGAATGTTGATCTACGATACCAGTACTAACTTCACACTCAATTCTATGTTCGCTTGAATGTTGATCTACGATACCAGAACTAACTTCACACTCAATTCTATGTTCGCTTGAATGTTGATCTACGATACCAGTACTAACTTCACACTCAATTCTATGTTCGCTTGAATGTTGATCTACGATACCAGAACTAACTTCACACTCAATTCTATGTTCGCTTGAATGTTGATCCACGATCACGATACCAGTACTAACTTCACACTCAATTCTATGTTCGCTTGAATGTTGATCTACGATACCAGAACTAACTTCACACTCAATTCTATGTTCGCTTGAATGTTGATCTACGATACCAGTACTAACTTCACACTCAATTCTATATTCGCTTGAATGTTGATCTACGATACCAGTACTAACTTCACACTCAATTCTATGTTCGCTTGAATGTTGATCTACGATACCAGTACTAACTTCACACTCAATTCTATGTTCGCTTGAATGTTGATCTACGATACCAGTACTAACTTCACACTCAATTCTATGTTCGCTTGAATGTTGATCTACGATACCAGTACTAACTTCACACTCAATTCTATGTTCGCTTGAATGTTGATCTACGATACCAGTACTAACTTCACACTCAATTCTATGTTCGCTTGAATGTTGATCTACGATACCAGTACTAACTTCACACTCAATTCTATGTTCGCTTGAATGTTGATCTACGATACCAGTACTAACTTCACACTCAATTCTATGTTCGCTTGAATGTTGATCTACGATACCAGAACTAACTTCACACTCAATTCTATGTTCGCTTGAATGTTGATCTACGATAGATACCAGTACTAACTTCACACTCAATTCTATGTTCGCTTGAATGTTGATCTACGATGATACCAGTACTAACTTCACACTCAATTCTATGTTCGCTTGAATGTTGATCTACGATACCAGTACTAACTTCACACTCAATTCTATGTTCGCTTGAATGTTGATCTACGATACCAGTACTAACTTCACACTCAATTCTATGTTCGCTTGAATGTTGATCTACGATACCAGTACTAACTTCACACTCAATTCTATGTTCGCTTGAATGTTGATCTACGATACCAGTACTAACTTCACACTCAATTCTATGTTCGCTTGAATGTTGATCTACGATACCAGTACTAACTTCACACTCAATTCTATGTTCGCTTGAATGTTGATCTACGATACCAGTACTAACTTCACACTCAATTCTATGTTCGCTTGAATGTTGATCTACGATACCAGAACTAACTTCACACTCAATTCTATGTTCGCTTGAATGTTGATCTACGATACCAGAACTAACTTCACACTCAATTCTATGTTCGCTTGAATGTTGATCTACGATACCAGAACTAACTTCACACTCAATTCTATGTTCGCTTGAATGTTGATCTACGATACCAGTACTAACTTCACACTCAATTCTATGTTCGCTTGAATGTTGATCTACGATCCACGATACCAGAACTAACTTCACACTCAATTCTATGTTCGCTTGAATGTTGATCTACGATACCAGTACTAACTTCACACTCAATTCTATGTTCGCTTGAATGTTGATCTACGATACCAGTACTAACTTCACACTCAATTCTATGTTCGCTTGAATGTTGATCTACGATACCAGCACTAACTTCACACTCAATTCTATGTTCGCTTGAATGTTGATCTACGATATAGTATACCAGTTCTAACTTCACACTCAATTCTATGTTCGCTTGAATGTTGATCGATCTACGATACCAGTACTAACTTCACACTCAATTCTATGTTCGCTTGAATGTTGATCTAGATCACGATACCAGTACTAACTTCACACTCAATTCTATGTTCGCTTGAATGTTGATCTATGATCTAGGGTACCAGTGCTAACTTCACACTCAATTCTATTTTCGCTTGAATGTTGATCTACGATACCAGAACTAACTTCACACTCAATTCTATGTTCGCTTGAATGTTGATCCACGATACCAGTACTAACTTCACACTCAATTCTATGTTCGCTTGAATGTTGATCTACGATACCAGTACTAACTTCACACTCAATTCTATGTTCGCTTGAATGTTGATCTACGATACCAGTACTAACTTCACACTCAATTCTATGTTCGCTTGAATGTTGATCTACGATCCACGATACCAGTACTAACTTCACACTCAATTCTATGTTCGCTTGAATGTTGATCATGATCACGATACCAGTACTAACTTCACACTCAATTCTATATTCGCTTGAATGTTGATCTACGATACCAGTACTAACTTCACACTCAATTCTATGTTCGCTTGAATGTTGATCTACGATACCAGTGCTAACTTCACACTCAATTCTATGTTCGCTTGAATGTTGATCTACGATCCACGATACCAGTACTAACTTCACACTCAATTCTATGTTCGCTTGAATGTTGATCCATGATCCACGATACCAGTACTAACTTCACACTAAATTCTATATTCGCTTGAATGTTGATCTACGATACCAGTACTAACTTCACACTCAATTCTATGTTCGCTTGAATGTTGATCTACGATACCAGTACTAACTTCACACTCAATTCTATGTTCGCTTGAATGTTGATCTACGATCCACGATACCAGTACTAACTTCACACTCAATTCTATGTTCGCTTGAATGTTGATCTACGATACCAGTACTAACTTCACACTCAATTCTATGTTCGCTTGAATGTTGATCTACGATACCAGTACTAACTTCACACTCAATTCTATGTTCGCTTGAATGTTGATCTACGATACCAGAACTAACTTCACACTCAATTCTATGTTCGCTTGAATGTTGATATACGATACCAGAACTAACTTCACACTCAATTCTATGTTCGCTTGAATGTTGATCTACGATACCAGAACTAACTTCACACTCAATTCTATGTTCGCTTGAATGTTGATCTACGATACCAGAACTAACTTCACACTCAATTCTATGTTCGCTTGAATGTTGATCTACGATACCAGTACTAACTTCACACTCAATTCTATGTTCGCTTGAATGTTGATCTACGATACCAGATAACTTCAACTCAATTCTATGTTCGCTTGAATGTTGATCAATAGATACCAGAACTAACTTCACACTCAATTCTATGTTCGCTTGAATGTTGATCTACGATATAGTATACCAGTTCTAACTTCACACTCAATTCTATGTTCGCTTGAATGTTGATCGATCTACGATACCAGTACTAACTTCACACTCAATTCTATGTTCGCTTGAATGTTGATCTAGGATCCACGATACCAGTTCTAACTTCACATTCAATTCTATGTTCGCTTGAATGTTGATCTATGATCTAGGGTACCAGTGCTAACTTCACACTCAATTCTATTTTCGCTTGAATGTTGATCTACGATACCAGAACTAACTTCACACTCAATTCTATGTTCGCTTGAATGTTGATCCACGATACCAGTACTAACTTCACACTCAATTCTATGTTCGCTTGAATGTTGATCTACGATACCAGTGCTAATTTCACACTCAATTCTATGTTCACTTGAATGTTGATCTAGGATCCACGATACCAGTTCTAACTTCACATTCAATTCTATGTTCGCTTGAATGTCGATCTATGATACCAGTACTAACTTCACACTCAATTCTATATTCGGTTGAACGTTGATCTACAATACCAGTACTAACTTCACACTTAATTCTATGTTCGCTTGAATGTTGATCCACGATACCAGTACTAACTTCACACTCAATTCTATGTTCGCTTGAATGTTGATCTACGATACCAGCACTAACTTCACACTCAATTCTATGTTCACTTGAATGTTGATCTAGGATACCAGCACTAACTTCACACTCAATTCTATGTTCGCTTGAATGTTGATCTACGATATAGTATACCAGTTCTAACTTCACACTCAATTCTATGTTCGCTTGAATGTTGATCATCGATCTACGATACCAGTACTAACTTCACACTCAATTCTATGTTCTCTTTAATGTTGATCTAGGATCCACGATACCAGTTCTAACTTCACATTCAATTCTATGTTCGCTTGAATGTTGATCTATTATCTAGGGTACCAGTGCTAACTTCACATTCAATTCTATGTTCGCTTGAATGTTGATCCACGATACCAGTACTAACTTCACACTCAATTCTATGTTCGCTTGAATGTTGATATAGGATACCAGTACTAACTTCAGATTCAATTTTATATTCGCTTGAATGTTGATCTACGAAACCAGTACTAACTTCACACTCAATTCTATGTTCGCTTGAATGTTGATCTACGATAACATTACTAACTTCACACTCAATTCTATGTTCGCTTGAATGTTGATCTACGATACCAGAACTAACTTCACACTCAATTCTATATTCGCTTGAATGTTGATCCACGATCCACGATACCAGTACTAACTTCACACTCAATTCTATATTCGCTTGAATGTTGATCTACGATACCAGAACTATCTTCACACTCAATTCTATGTTCGCTTGAATGTCGATCTACGATACCAGTACTAACTTCACACTCAATTCTATGTGTGCTTGAATGTTGATATATGATCTAGGGTACCAGTGCTAACTTCACACTCAATTCTATTTTCGCTTGAATGTTGATCTACGATACCAGAACTAACTTCACACTCAATACTATGTTCGCTTGAATGTTGATACACGATACCAGTACTAACTTCACACTCAACTCTATGTTCGCTTGAATGTTGATCTACGATACCAGTGCTAATTTCACACTCAATTCTATATTCGCTTGAATGTTGATCTAAGATCCACGATACCAGTACTAACTTCACACTCAATTCTATGTTCGCTTGAATGTTGATCCATGATCCACGATACCAGAACTAACTTCACACTAAATTATATATTCGCTTGAATGTTAAACTACGATACCAGTACTAACTTCACACTCAATTCTATGTTCGCTTGAATGTTGATCTACGATACCAGTGCTAACTTCACACTCAATTCTATGTTCGCTTGAATGTTGTTCTACGATCCACGATACTAGTACTAACTTCACACTCAATTCTATGTTCGCTTGAATGTTGATCTACGATACCAGTACTAACTTCACACTCAATTATATGTTCGCTTGAATGTTGATCTACGATACCAGTACTAACTTCACACTCAATTCTATGTTCGCTTGAATGTTGATCTACGATACCAGAACTAACTTCACACTCAATTCTATGTTCGCTTGAATGTTGATATACGATACCAGAACTAACTTCACACTCAATTCTATGTTCGCTTGAATGTTGATCTACGATACCAGAACTAACTTCACACTCAATTCTATGTTCGCTTGAATGTTGATATACGATACCAGAACTAACTTCACACTCAATTCTATGTTCGCTTGAATGTTGATCTACGATACCAGAACTAACTTCACACTCAATTCTATGTTCGCTTGAATGTTGATATACGATACCAGTACTAACTTCACACTCAATTCTATGTTCGCTTGAATGTTGATCTACGATACCAGCACTAACTTCACACTCAATTCTATGTTCGCTTGAATGTTGATCTACGATACCAGTACTAACTTCACACTCAATTCTATGTTCGCTTGAATGTTGATCTAGGATACCAGCACTAACTTCACACTCAATTCTATGTTCGCTTGAATGTTGATCTACGATATAGTATACCAGTTCTAACTTCACACTCAATTCTATGTTCGCTTGAATGTTGATCATCGATCTACGATACCAGTACTAACTTCACACTCAATTCTATGTTCGCTTGAATGTTGATCTAGGATCCACGATACCAGTTCTAACTTCACATTCAATTCTATGTTCGCTTGAATGTTGATCTATGATCTAGGGTACCAGTGCTAACTTCACACTCAATTCTATGTTCGCTTGAATGTTGATCCACGATACCAGTACTAACTTCACACTCAATTCTATGTTCGCTTGAATGTTGATCTACGATACCAGTACTAACTTCACACTCAATTCTATGTTCGCTTGAATGTTGATCTACGATACCAGTACTAACTTCACACTCAATTCTATGTTCGCTTGAATGTTGATCTACGATACCAGTACTAACTTCACACTCAATTCTATGTTCGCTTGAATGTTGATCTACGATACCAGTACTAACTTCACACTCAATTCTATGTTCGCTTGAATGTTGATCTACGATACCAGTACTAACTTCACACTCAATTCTATGTTCGCTTGAATGTTGATCCACGATACGATACCAGTACTAACTTCACACTCAATTCTATGTTCGCTTGAATGTTGATCTACGATACCAGAACTAACTTCACACTCAATTCTATGTTCGCTTGAATGTTGATCTACGATACCAGAACTAACTTCACACTCAATTCTATGTTCGCTTGAATGTTGATCTACGATACCAGAACTAACTTCACACTCAATTCTATGTTCGCTTGAATGTTGATCTACGATACCAGCACTAACTTCACACTCAATTCTATGTTCGCTTGAATGTTGATCTACGATACCAGTACTAACTTCACACTCAATTCTATGTTCGCTTGAATGTTGATCTACGATACCAGTACTAACTTCACACTCAATTCTATGTTCGCTTGAATGTTGATCTACGATACCAGAACTAACTTCACACTCAATTCTATGTTCGCTTGAATGTTGATATACGATACCAGAACTAACTTCACACTCAATTCTATGTTCGCTTGAATGTTGATCCACGATACCAGTACTAACTTCACATTCAATGCTATGTTCGCTTGAATGTTGATCTACGATACCAGCACTAACTTCACACTCAATTCTATGTTCACTTGAATGTTGATCTAGGATACCAGCACTAACTTCACACTCAATTCTATGTTCGCTTGAATGTTGATCTACGATATAGTATACCAGTTCTAACTTCACACTCAATTCTATGTTCGCTTGAATGTTGATCATCGATCTACGATACCAGTACTAACTTCACACACAATTCTATGTTCTCTTGAATGTTGAACTAGGATCCACGATACCAGTTCTAACTTCACATTCAATTCTATGTTCGCTTGAATGTTGATCTATGATCTAGGGTACCAGTGCTAACTTCACACTCAATTCTATGTTCGCTTGAATGTTGATCCACGAAACCAGTACTAACTTCACACTCAATTCTATGTTCACTTGAATGTTGATCTACGATACCAGAACTAACTTCACACTCAATTCTATGTTCGCTTGAATGTTGATCTACGATACCATTACTAACTTCACACTCAATTCTATGTTCGCTTGAATGTTGATCTACGATACCAGAACTAACTTCACACTCAATTCTATGTTCGCTTGAATGTTGATCTACGATCCACGATACCAGTACTAACTTCACACTCAATTCTATGTTCGCTTGAATGTTGATCCATGATCCACGATACCAGTACTAACTTCACACTAAATTCTATATTCGCTTGAATGTTGAACTACGATACCAGTACTAACTTCACACTCAATTCTATGTTCGCTTGAATGTTGATCTACGATACCAGTGCTAACTTCACACTCAATTCTATGTTCGCTTGAATGTTGATCTACGATCCACGATACCAGTACTAACTTCACACTCAATTCTATGTTCGCTTGAATGTTGATCTACGATACCAGTACTAACTTCACACTCAATTATATGTTCGCTTGAATGTTGATCTACGATACCAGTACTAACTTCACACTCAATTCTATGTTCGCTTGAATGTTGATCTATGAACTAGGGTACCAGTGCTAACTTCACACTCAATTCTATGTTCGCTTGAATGTTGATCTACGATACCAGAACTAACTTCACACTCAATTCTATGTTCGCTTGAATGTTGATCTACGATACCAGAACTAACTTCACACTCAATTCTATGTTCGCTTGAATGTTGATATACGATACCAGAACTAACTTCACACTCAATTCTATGTTCGCTTGAATGTTGATCTACGATACCAGCACTAACTTCAAACTCAATTCTATGTTCGCTTGAATGTTGATCTACGATACCAGTACTAACTTCACACTCAATTCTATGTTCGCTTGAATGTTGATCTACGATACCAGTACTAACTTCACACTCAATTCTATGTTCGCTTGAATGTTGATCTACGATACCAGAACTAACTTCACACTCAATTCTATGTTCGCTTGAATGTTGATATACGATACCAGAACTAACTTCACACTCAATTCTATGTTCGCTTGAATGTTGATCCACGATACCAGTACTAACTTCACATTCAATGCTATGTTCGCTTGAATGTTGATCTACGATACCAGCACTAACTTCACACTCAATTCTAAGTTCGCTTGAATGTTGATCTAGGATACCAGCACTAACTTCACACTCAATTCTATGTTCGCTTGAATGTTGATCTACGATATAGTATACCAGTTCTAACTTCACACTCAATTCTATGTTCACTTGAATGTTGATCATCGATCTACGATACCAGTACTAACTTCACACACAATTCTATGTTCTCTTGAATGTTGAACTAGGATCCACGATACCAGTTCTAACTTCACATTCAATTCTATGTTCGCTTGAATGTTGATCTATGATCTAGGGTACCAGTGCTAACTTCACACTCAATTCTATGTTCGCTTGAATGTTGATCCACGAAACCAGTACTAACTTCACACTCAATTCTATGTTCACTTGAATGTTGATCTACGATACCAGAACTAACTTCACACTCAATTCTATGTTCGCTTGAATGTTGATCTACGATACCATTACTAACTTCACACTCAATTCTATGTTCGCTTGAATGTTGATCTACGATACCAGAACTAACTTCACACTCAATTCTATGTTCGCTTGAATGTTGATCTACGATCCACGATACCAGTACTAACTTCACACTCAATTCTATGTTCGCTTGAATGTTGATCCATGATCCACGATACCAGTACTAACTTCACACTAAATTCTATATTCGCTTGAATGTTGAACTACGATACCAGTACTAACTTCACACTCAATTCTATGTTCGCTTGAATGTTGATCTACGATACCAGTGCTAACTTCACACTCAATTCTATGTTCGCTTGAATGTTGATCTACGATCCACGATACCAGTACTAACTTCACACTCAATTCTATGTTCGCTTGAATGTTGATCTACGATACCAGTACTAACTTCACACTCAATTATATGTTCGCTTGAATGTTGATCTACGATACCAGTACTAACTTCACACTCAATTCTATGTTCGCTTGAATGTTGATCTACGATACCAGAACTAACTTCACACTCAATTCTATGTTCGCTTGAATGTTGATATACGATACCAGAACTAACTTCACACTCAATTCTATGTTCGCTTGAATGTTGATCTACGATACCAGAACTAACTTCACACTCAATTCTATGTTCGCTTGAATGTTGATATACGATACCAGAACTAACTTCACACTCAATTCTATGTTCGCTTGAATGTTGATCTACGATACCAGAACTAACTTCACACTCAATTCTATGTTCGCTTGAATGTTGATATACGATACCAGTACTAACTTCACACTCAATTCTATGTTCGCTTGAATGTTGATCTACGATACCAGCACTAACTTCACACTCAATTCTATGTTCGCTTGAATGTTGATCTACGATACCAGTACTAACTTCACACTCAATTCTATGTTCGCTTGAATGTTGATCTACGATACCAGTACTAACTTCACACTCAATTCTATGTTCGCTTGAATGTTGATCATGATCTACGATACCAGTACTAACTTCACACTCAATTCTATGTTCGCTTGAATGTTGATCTAGATCACGATACCAGTACTAACTTCACACTCAATTCTATGTTCGCTTGAATGTTGATCTATGATCAGTACCAGTGCTAACTTCACACTCAATTCTATGTTCGCTTGAATGTTGATCCACGATACCAGTACTAACTTCACACTCAATTCTATGTTCGCTTGAATGTTGATCTAGGATACCAGTACTAACTTCACACTCAATTTTATATTCGCTTGAATGTTGATCTACGATACCAGTACTAACTTCACACTCAATTCTATGTTCACTTGAATGTTGATCTACGATACCAGAACTAACTTCACACTCAATTCTATGTTCGCTTGAATGTTGATCTACGATACCAGTACTAACTTCACACTCAATTCTATGTTCGCTTGAATGTTGATCTACGATACCAGAACTAACTTCACACTCAATTCTATATTCGCTTGAATGTTGATCCACGATCCACGATACCAGTACTAACTTCACACTCAATTCTATATTCGCTTGAATGTTGATCTACGATACCAGAACTAACTTCACACTCAATTCTATGTTCGCTTGAATGTTGATCTACGATACCAGAACTAACTTCACACTCAAT
>CM026401.1:1394080-1439800 GCA_014843695.1 Archivesica marissinica
CTCACTATACATATTGGATGTTTTCGGTATATACCATATGCACCTACATTGCCTTTTCTATCTCACTATACATGTTGGATGTTTTCGGCATATAGCATATACACATACAGTGCCTGTTCTATCTCATTATACATATTGGATGTTTTCGGCTTATACCATATACACCTACAGTGCCTGTTCTATCTCATTATACATATTGCATGTTTTCGGCTTATACCATATATACCTACAGTGCCTGTTCTATCTCACTATACATGTTGGATGTTTTCGGCATATACCATATATACCTACAGTGCCTGTTCTGTCTCACTATACATATTGGATGTTTTCGGCATATACCATATACACATACAGTGCCTGTTCTATCCTCACTATACATATTGGATTTTCGGCATATATACCTACAGTGCCTGTTCTATCTCACTATACATATTGGATATTTTCGGCATATACACTTACAGTGCCTGTTCTATCTCACTATACATATTGGATGTTTTCGGCATATACCATATACACATACAGTGCCTGTTCTATCTCACTATACATATTGGATGTTTTCGGCATATACCATATACACAAACAGTGCCTGTTCTATCTCACTATACATATTGGATGTTTTCGGTATATACCATATACACCTACAGTGCCTGTTCTATCTCACTATACATATTGGATGTTTCGGCATATACCATATACACATACAGTGCCTGTTCTATCTCACTATACATATTGGATGTTTTCGGCATATACACATACAGTGCCTGTTCTATCTCACTATACATAGTGGATGTTTTCGGCATATACACATACAGTGCCTGTTCTATCTTACTATACATATTGGATGTTTTCGGCATATACACATACAGTGCCTGTTCTATCTCACTATACACAGTGGATGTTTTCGGCATATACACATACAGTGCCTGTTCTATCTCACTATACATAGTGGATGTTTTCGGCATATACACATACAGTGCCTGTTCTATCTCACTATACATATTGGATGTTTTCGGCATATACCATATACACAAACAGTGCCTGTTCTATCTCACTATACATATTGGATGTTTTCGGCATATACCATATAACATACAGTGCCTGTTCTATCTCACTATACATAGTGGATGTTTTCGGCATATACCATATATACCGACAGTGCCTGTTCTATCTCACTATACATATTGGATGTTTTCGGCATATACCATATACACATACAGTGCCTGTTCTATCTCACTATACATATTGGATGTTTTCGGCATATACCATATACACCTACAGTGCCTGTTCTATCTCACTATACATATTGCATGTTTTCGGCTTATACCATATATACCTACAGTGCCTGTTCTATCTCACTATACATATTGGATGTTTTCGGCATATACCATATATACCTACAGTGCCTGTTCTATCTCACTATACATATTGGATGTTTTCGGCATATACCATATATACATACAGTGCCTGTTCTTCTCACTATACATATGGATGTTTTCGGCATATACCAATATCTCACTATACATGTGGTGTTGGCATATACCATTAACCTACAGTGCCTGTTCTATCTCACTATACATATTGGATGTTTTCGGCATATACACTTACAGTGCCTGTTCTATATCACTAAACATATTGGATGTTTTCGGCATATACCATATACACCTACAGTGCCTGTTCTATCTCACTATACATAGTGGATGTTTTCGGCATATACCATATACACCTACAGTACCTGTTCTATATCACTATACATATTGGATGTTTTCGGCATATACATATACAACTACAGTGCCTGTTCTATCTCACTATACATATTGGATGTTTTCGGCATAAACACATACAGTGCCTGTTCTATCTCACTATACATAGTGGATGTTTTCGGCATATACCATATACACCTACAGTGCCTGTTCTATCTCACTATACATAGTGGATGTTTTCGGCATATACACCTACAGTGCCTGTTCTATCTCACTATACATATTGGATGTTTCAGCATATACACATACAGTGCCTGTTCTATCTCACTATACATAGTGGATGTTTTCGGCATATCCCATACAGTGCCTGTTCTATCTCACTATACATATGATTTTCGCATATACCATATACACATACGTGCCTGTTCTATCTCACTATACATAGTGGATGTGTTGGCATATACACCTACAGTGCCTGTTCTATCTCCATCAATGGATGTTTTCGGCATATACACATACAGTGCCTGTTCTATCTCACTATACATATTGGATGTTTTCGGCATATACCATATACACATACAGTGCCTGTTCTATCTCACTATACATATTGGATGTTTCGGCATATACCATATACACCTACAGTGCCTGTTCTATCTCACTATACATATTGGATGTTTCGGCATATACCATATACACCTACAGTGCCTGTTCTATCTCACTATACATATTGGATGTTTTCGGCATATACACATACAGTGCCTGTTCTATCTCACTATACATATTGGATGTTTTCGGCATATACCATATATACATACAGTGCCTGTTCTATCTCACTATACATATTGGATGTTTTCGGCATATACCATATACACATACAGTGCCTGTTCTATCTCACTATACATATTGGATGTTTTCGGCATAACCAACATACAGTGCCTGTTCTATCTCACTATACATATTGGATGTTTTCGGCATATACCATATACACAAACAGTGCCTGTTCTATCTCACTATACATATTGGATGTTTTCGGTATATACCATATACACCTACAGTGCCTGTTCTATCTCATTATACATATTGGATGTTTCGGCATATACCATATACACATACAGTGCCTGTTCTATCTCACTATACATATTGGATGTTTTCGGCATATACACATACAGTGCCTGTTCTATCTCACTATACATAGTGGATGTTTTCGGCATATACACATACAGTGCCTGTTCTATCTTACTATACATATTGGATGTTTTCGGCATATACACTTACAGTGCCTGTTCTATATCACTAAACATATTGGATGTTTTCGGCATATACCATATACACCTACAGTGCCTGTTCTATCTCACTATACATAGTGGATGTTTTCGGCTTATACCATATACACCTACAGTACCTGTTCTATATCACTAAACATATTGGATGTTTTCGGCATATAACATATACACCTACAGTGCCTGTTCTATCTCACTATACATAGTGGATGTTTTCGGCTTATACCATATACACCTACAGTACCTGTTCTATATCACTATACATATTGGATGTTTTCGGCTTGTACAATATACAACTACAGTGCCTGTTCTATCTCACTATACATATTGGACGTTTTCGGCATATACTCCTACAGTGCCTGTTCTATCTCACTATACATAGTGGATGTTTCGGCATATACCATATACACATACAGTGCCTGTTCTATCTCACTATACATAGTGGATGTTTTCGGCATATACACCTACAGTGCCTGTTCTATCTCACTATACATAGTGGATGTTTCGGCATATACACATACAGTGCCTGTTCTATCTCACTATACATAGTGGATGTTTTCGGCATATACACATACAGTGCCTGTTCTATCTCACTATACATAGTGGATGTTTCGACATATACCATATACACATACAGTGCCTGTTCTATCTCACTATACATAGTGGATGTTTTCGGCATATACACCTGCAGTGCCTGTTCTATCTCACTATACATATTGGATGTTTTCGGCATATACACCTACAGTGCCTGTTCTATCTCACTATACATATTGGATGTTTTCGGCATATACCATATACACATACAGTGCCTGTTCTATCTCACTATACATATTGGATGTTTCGGCATATACACCTACAGTGCCTGTTCTATCTCACTATACATATTGGATGTTTTCGGCATATACCATATAACATACAGTGCCTGTTCTATCTCACTATACATATTGGATGTTTTCGGCATATACTGATTTTTCGCATATACACATACAGTGCCTGTTCTATCTCACTATACATATTGGATGTTTTCGGAACAACAGTGCCGTTCTATCTCACTATACAAATGTTTGGCATATACCATATACACATACAGTGCCTGTTCTATCTCACTATACATATTGGATGTTTTCGGCATATACCATATACACATACAGTGCCTGTTCTATCTCACTATACATATTGGATGTTTTCGGCATATACCATATACACATACAGTGCCTGTTCTATCTCACTATACATATTGGATGTTTTCGGCATATACCATATACACATACAGTGCCTGTTCTATCTCACTATACATATTGATTCGATGTTTTCGGCATATACACACATGCCGTTCTATCTCACTATACAATGAGTTTGGCATATACCATATACACCTACAGTGCCTGTTCTATCTCACTATACATATTGGATGTTTTCGGCATATACCATATACACATACAGTGCCTGTTCTATCTCACTATACATATTGGATGTTTTCGGCATATACACAAACAGTGCCTGTTCTATCTCACTATACATATTGGATGTTTTCGGCATATACCATATACACAAACAGTGCCTGTTCTATCTCACTATACATATTGGATGTTTTCGGCTTATACCATATATACCTGCAGTGCCTGTTCTATCTCACTATACATGTTGGATGTTTTCGGCATATACCATATATACCTACAGTGCCTGTTCTGTCTCACTATACATATTGGATGTTTTCGGCATATACACTTACAGTGCCTGTTCTATATCACTAAACATATTGGATGTTTTCGGCATATACCATATACACCTACAGTGCCTGTTCTATCTCACTATACACAGTGGATGTTTTCGGCTTATACCATATACACCTACAGTACCTGTTCTATATCACTATACATAGTGGATGTTTTCGGCTTATACCATATACACCTACAGTACCTGTTCTATATCACTATACATAGTGGATGTTTTCGGCTTATACAATATACAACTACAGTGCCTGTTCTATCTCACTATACATATTGGACGTTTTCGGCATATACTCCTACAGTGCCTGTTCTATCTCACTATACATAGTGGATGTTTCGGCATATACCATATACACATACAGTGCCTGTTCTATCTCACTATACATAGTGTATGTTTTCGGCATATACACCTACAGTGCCTGTTCTATCTCACTATAGATAGTGGATGTTTCGGCATATACACATACAGTGCCTGTTCTATCTCACTATACATAGTGGATGTTTTCGGCATATACACATACAGTGCCTGTTCTATCTCACTATACATAGTGGATGTTTCGACATATACCATATACACATACAGTGCCTGTTCTATCTCACTATACATAGTGGATGTGTTCGGCATATACACCTGCAGTGCCTGTTCTATCTCACTATACACAGTAGATGTTGTTGGCATATACCATATACACATACAGTGCCTGTTCTATCTCACTATACATAGTGGATGATGTTGGCATATACCATATACACATACAGTGCCTGTTCTATCTCATTATACATATTGGATGTGTCGGCATATACCATATACACATACAGTGCCTGTTCTATCTCACTATACATAGTGGATGTTGTTGGCATATACCATATACACATACAGTGCCTGTTCTATCTCATTATACATACTGGATGTTGTCGGCATATACCATATACACATACACTGCATGTTCTATCTCACTAAATCATACGCCGTATAGTAAGACTGATATGTTTAATATGCGGTTTAAATGCTGTTCTGACTGCCAGGATGCATCTCAACGGCGTTTTAATCAGCTGTTATTGCGATTATATCTGTTTTATCATAGTTTGATTAAATCTTTGAAACTGCATCATCGGTAGATTTATAAGTAGTGCATTAGTAGATAAGGACCATGAATGTTCAGAGGGTGTAACAAGCACCAACTTTGGCATGATGGTAGTTTAGAACCAGCTTGTAAATAATAGGCCGGAAGACAATCACGAGAGGCCCTGAGTCCCCCGTGAGATGGGGCCCCAAAGGGGCACATAATTGTGTAAATTTGCATGTATATAATTAATTTATTACAGTCACAAATGGTATATAACTTGTGCATATGAGGTATGTTATGAGGATAATAGGTTACACCAGTATTACATGCTGTATCACGCCAAGATGTAAGTATTATTAGTATAGTTTGTTGTATAGATAACACATGTATAAATTATGGCGTTGCACATGTTTATATAATTTTTAAAAAAAGAACAAGAATTATAAAGGTGGGTGGGGTATGCATAACAAAATTAATTAGTCCAACACATTTTACATTCTTAATGGAGTTTCATTAATTACAGATATCATGGCAAGTCAACCACATTCTACTCATGGACTCATATGGCTAACAAAATACTAACACAATCAAGAAATTATCATGAGTTAAACCTAGTAACACAGTCACATGTTGACAACAATCAACCAACCAGAGGTTATGGTGCGTAATTTAATATACTATTATATAACATGTGATGTTGAGGACTGAATGCAAATTTATTCGACCTGCTTGTTTGTTTGTTTTGTTATGCTTACAATGTCATTCCGCCCATTGGGTGCAGTAGAGTAGTGACACCGGCATGTCCCCCACATGCCTTAAAGTAAACTTTTTTGAAGCTGAAGGAGGAAATTTACCTGCCAGAAATGTCCAGCCAGTATTTGCCAAACATGCTCATTTTCAACCCAAATTGTACACACTGAAACAACTGACATTGAGACCTGAACGTTCAGTGGCAACTGTTCTTCCTGGATCGAACCAGAACTAGGACACTTTCCTGGATAAAAATCAACTAGTACTGTGCCTCGGCCGGGGATCTAACTCACGACTTCCCGCCTTGGAATTAAAGGCGCTAACCACTGGTGCTACCCGAGCTGTTTTATTCTCCAATTCATAATCATTTCAATCAAGGGTTACATTCATAGGCCCATCTACCTGTTTGTACGGACACAGGCACACCTATCCTGCAGTTGTCAGTATGCATTGGTGACCATTCTGAGGTATTGCTGTCGTTCTGTACAATCTTGTATTGGTTACATTTTGATAGACAATTAATAATGTATTCTACGTTTTAGGAATCTACATCAGGACATGCTGTTGGGTTTGAGCAACCTTCGACATATGAGTTGTACAGGGCACGATGTTCCAACTGGAGCCAGTGTTGCCTGTGCCAAAAGAAGACTGAATGCCATATCAACCTGAGTCAACACAATGCATTGCCACAGGAACAATTACAACTTTGGAATGACTCGACCTAGGGAGTGGCATTGATGGAGCAAAATGCCATCTGGCATATGTCCTGCTTCAGCAGCAGAATATTGATAGAGCAGTAAAGAGACAGCAAGTGTGTATGGAAACGATAGAGACAAAGAGGCTTAGAAAATGTTTTGATACAACGTTTCATGGTAGTTCTTTCGTTTACAATAAATCTTATGGTAGACTACATTAGGTAGAAACAATGGAAATAGATACGAAAGTGTGACATCACAACTAAGATGTCAGATATCGAAATTCTAGCCGAACATTAAGAGGTGGATATGGTACCAAGAGACGCAGAATATCATGGAAACTGTGTGTGCACATTTTATGACAAGTACAATAGGCAGTATACACTTTCAACTGATTCTACGTCGATTCATGTGTACGATACTGGTGATGATTAATTGAAATAGGCTATCATTGTTGCTGAGCTGATTGCATATATAGAGAGTCAAACTGATTAATGTGAAAGTGATGACTAGTTGATAATAATAAATGACAAAGGCGTTTCGGTGTCTTATAACAGGGTTATACAGGTCTCCACAGACATAGTAAACTGTCTAAGGTGAATATGAAACTACTAGCATTGCATGCCCACCAAATCTCAGGAACGGACTGTATGTACACCACAGCATGGATCACAATCCACAGTCAGTAACATCGAAGGATGCATTTCATGGTACGGCAATCTCGGTCACACGAAGTCTGAGGCGCGCGCAATGTATAAATATAACTCATCTCAAGGCCGATAAGTCACAAAATATCTACCATAGAAGTACAAAGATGTCCCTCCTGTAACAATGAAGGCCAACACTCCACAACCGGTTGTCATGTGAGCCTCCTACGAACTACTCAACGTGAATTAGTTCTTAGTGACCATATGGTTATAGCATGTTGCCGAAAATCTTAGAAAGACAACGTAGGTCAAAACGAATCTTTTTCATGGTCACCATTCTTTGCACAACACCTCTCAATTGACACAAGAGCACCACCCATAACATCACTATTCCCATTGTTTCGTGACTGTGTGTTCACTGCGGCTAAGGTAAAGCATGGACTGCCACTTATCAAACATGTCACTGAAGCTAAGAACCCTGGCCAGATCACAGTCGATCAACCAAGAAGATACAATGGTTATGACCAACATAGTACCGGGTATGGACCTGGAAATGGCATGGTGTTGATTGGTGGCCTTCTTGAAGGTTATTGGAGATTGGTTAGATGGGAGTGGTTGGCTTGCATTATATGAGTACCTATCACAATGCATTGAGAGCTACGCTTTTATGGCAGGTAAAACTGTTATATCAACACATGGAGATAATGTCTTGAAATCGAACACAGAGATCGACTTTGATGTGACTGACCTTCAACCATGTAACCACGAAGAAGCAGACGACAGAATGCTTCTCCATGCAGCGCATTCTTTCAATACAGGTTGCAAGAGAGTACGTATCCAGGCTATTGATACTAACGTTGTGATGTTAGCAAATGCTGTGCTCAATTTACATACAGCTTCTATTGCTGTCTGTGGGTTGCCTTATGCCATGCCAAGCATTTCTGCTCCATACCTTGACATGAAATATCTGACAAGCTCGGTATCTTGGGGACTCCTATTATTCCATGCTATCTCTGGCTGTGAAACGATCTCTGCATTAAATGGTGTTGGTATGAGGACGGTATTCAACATATGGAAATCTATGCAAAAAAAACGAGGGTATAAGTAGATGGCGCTACGATCGGAAATCCAGTTTCCCCAGGTTGTCATTTTGCCAGAAGTTAAAAAGTGAAAAATCGACGGACTGGAACCCAGGCTAGGGTTGGGTTAGGGTTCTAACAACATTACATTAATCTCGTCCCAGTAATGACAATTATACAGGCATACTGGCAACATACAGTTGATTACTTTTTCAAAGAGTTAATAATTTTAATGGTTAAAATGAACGGATTAGAATATGTAAAATGTAACTAAAATCCCTTTCAAATGATGAATTTACAGAGATCATTTTTCAAGGTTGTAACTTCCCCACTAGTATTCATCTAGTTACAGGTTACAGACGGATTTGTAGTCCAGTGGTTAACACGCTGGACTGGTAATCCAGGGATCGCAGGTTCGATACCCCGTTTGACCCTAATAAAATTAACAGTCTGTCAGACGGGACGTTAAACCGAGGTCTCGTGTCGGTGCTTTACACCATGCACGTAAAAGAACCAGAGGAGACTCTGGACTGGGTATCTGTCTGTATCATTGCACTATCCTCCAAAAATGTAAAATGACTAATATCTTCAGGAGGCGTCGCTCATATGGGCAACCGGTAGCGATGATAAATAAACGTAAAACACACACAATTCCCAACTAATATTCATCTAGTTACCTGGTTGATAGGAATGGTCAAAATAATTGAATTTTTGATTTTTCTGGACGAATGGGAATTTATGTGATAAGAATTACTGCTATGTATTCCTATTATAGGTATTGGAATTACCTAATTGTTTTCAAGGAACTAGTTCCAAGCTTCACTGGTGTGCGCATAGAAATACAGAATTGAGCTGGAACCCAGAAATGACCAGGTCAATCTATTTACGTAGTTGAAATCCTGCAACAATGTTTGGTTCCCATAAGAGTCAAGGGTGTTCCAGCAGGGATGTGGTATATACTATTATGTTGGACAGGGTTTCATGTTATTGTAAACATGTTTGCATTTAATTACTAAATTATGCACTTTATAATTTATATACATTCACTTAATACATACCCGATATGTTAATCGTCCAATTAGTACATTGTATATATTGTAATGTTTTGTCACAAATTGTATGTAGAAGTTGTATATTATGTATTTGTGCTACTCTATAGTGGAGGAATAAAAGAATATATCTATATATCTATTACATATTTATTGCAATAGTTCTTCTTGTTAGTACAACACTCTTCATTTGTTTGGCTTAAAGACAATGCCATGATTGCATTGTATTGTTTACTGAACAGAACAGAACAGTGTTATGTTATACTATATGTTATATTTCGGGTTTTACGCCTGCATCAGCACCATTTTGGGTTATATCGCCGGCGGGCAGTTTACCTAACAACACCTATCCTGGGCAGGCTCCAACGGTTAACCAGTACTTGGGTGCACCAACCTCCGTAAGAAACTGCCAACTGTTTCATATAAACTCGAACCCGTGACCATCAGTGACGATAGGTTACAGTGGTATACAAGTCAGCGACCTTAACCACCCGACCACGGACGCGGTCAGAACAGAGCATTCTCTAAACCAGGTCCACATAACAACATGATTATGAAACAAAATAGCAATACATACAGTACATACATACAGTACATACAGCAATACATACATACAGCAGTGCATACTAAATGTGTGTGTTTATATAACATTGGCTCATATACATGTATATAGTAAATGTATAAACGTAAAGAAGCATGTATATACAAATTTATTTTAGCTCGATTTGCGAAACAAGTTATTTCAACTTATACTAATCACTCTCGTGACCTCATTCCTGATGGAATCCATCGCCACGAGGGAGAGAGAAGAGGCAATGTGGAATTTAAATGCCTTGCCTAAGGGCAATCGTAACGGCTCCAGCGGTGCTCGAACTCCGGACATTTCGCACCTGAAGCGAACGCGCATCCACTGCGCTATCACGAGTTCCACGTAAAGAAGCAAATGGTTGCACACGCATGCATTGTATTCATATCACTTGTATACTGAGTCAAAAAAGAAACGATACCTGGTGTTTATGTGTCTATAATTTCAACATTTATTAAGAAAATGCTTTGAAAATTCATAAGATGATAGTCCAACATGTTTGAAAGAGGAGCACATAAAGCATAATGAGCCTCCGAAACTGTGTGCTGCGTGATGACGTAATTCGTCGGACAGGTGTCTAATGGAGTTTTCACACAGACGTCAATACCTAGTATGGGCACCATTTGCGTCTCTCACTGCAATGCACCGCCGTCGCATCGAACGGAAGAGTGTCTGAATCTCTTGCTGGTCAATAGTTGTCCACTTCTGACGCAAAACATCCCTCAGTTGGTTTAACGTTACCGGCTGACGTCGTCTGACGCGGCGGTCTAACGTATCCCACAAATGTCCTATGCGTGACAAGTCGGTGACAAAGCAGGCCACGGCAGGGTTTCAATACTGTTCTGCTCCAATAATGTGGTGGAAATCCGAGCATTGTCCTGTTGGAACAGTGTGACGTTTCTGTTGGCGTTAAAGAACGGCACAACAACTGGCGCAAGGATCTCATCACAGTACCGCTGGGCGTTTAGGTTCCCGTCCACCACTAACAGTTCAGTGCGACTGCCGAAGGTGATACCGCCCCACGCCATAACGCTTCCGCCCTCAAACAGATCGACCTGACGTACACATGCGTCGGCGTAACGTTCACCGCGTCTGCGATATACCCGCTCTCTGCCATCCGCTCGACGCAAACAGAACCGCGATTCATCGCTAAACATCACCGAATTCCACTGTAACCGAGTCCAGCGAGCACGTTCCGTCGTCCATTCCCGCCGTACGTCACGGTGACGTCGTGTCAGGATGGGTCCAACATATGGCCGATAGGCACGAATGCCACGTTCACCGAGCCGGTTCCTGACTGTTTGTGCACTGATGCGATTGTTGGTCATCCCAGGAGTAACGGCAGCTGTGTGCGTAGCAGGTAGGAACCGGTCACGTAAATGTGACGTCCGAATGTGACGGTCCTGTTCACGCGTCGTCACACGTGGTCGACCAGATCTTGGACGGTCGTCCACCGATCCATGTGTTCGATAACGTCGAAGTAGACGTGTTATCGTGATCCGCGTAACCCCGAGTCGATTTGCGACGTCACGCTGACGTAAACCGCCGTCAATCATGCCACTGGCACGCATTCTCTGATTGCGGTTTAACCTAGGCATTTTGTTAAAGGTAACAATGGGTATGTAAGGTGTTTTTCCTCGATGATAATGCAATACCAGTACAATAAACCGGTTTTCCGATGTGTACATGTGTAGGAAGTTGTCTTTGTTGAGGAGCACGTGCACATCGGAAATTCGGCGTTCCAGGATTATCGGGTGTTTATTTACCTGTGTTTATGGTTGGCTGACGTTGCAATAAGATACCCGGTACTGATACGTAATAATATATTAAACCTTTTTATGGTTTTATCCGTGTTACGTCATTTTTAGTTTGGTATCGTTTCTTTTTTGACTCAGTATATATATAAATCGTTATTATCGTCTCATCATTGCATATCACAGAATACATTCACAAATCACAATAATGAATATGATACACAATAAAATAATGTGCATTGCCATTCAATATATGAATTATAAGAGACTAAAACTCAATATATAGACATCATCATTGACATAATTTATACTTGTATCTACAATATAAAAGCCAAGGGGTAGTTGCTAATCTTTACATTAGTTTATACAAATTTATTTGAGCTCGATTGCGAAACAAGTTCTTTCAACTTATATTAATCACTCTCGAGACCTCATTCCTGATGGAATCCATCGCCACGAGGGAGAGAGAAGAGACAATGTGGAATTTAAATGCCTTGCCTAAGGGCACACTCGTAACGGCTCCAGCGGGACTCGAACTCCGGACCTTTCGCACCTGAAGCGAACGCTCTACCACTGCGCTATCACGACTTCCAATCTTTACATTAAAATGTGTTAAATGAAAATAATATTAAAACACCGAGTAGAGAAAATAAGCCCTAACGCACATCTTAAAAAATGTTTTACAAGATCATATATCACCCCAGTCAGACTGTATGTGAATTGATTATAGCAGCTACTTCTTGGAAAACTGTAAACGATGTAGTTATATAGCTGTACACCACTATAATGTATAGTTTCATGTTCACGACTATTCGCGAATGAACACACTCGCGAATTCAAGATTACGCTAACATCATTTATTCCACATTGTGTATATGGGTGCTCAAATCCACATTGTGCATATGGGTGCTCAAATCCACATTGTGCATATGGGTGCCCAAATCCACATTGTGTATATGGGTGCTCAAATCCACATTGTGCATATGGGTGCTCAAATCCACATTGTACATATGGGTACTCAAATCCATATTGTGCATATGGGTGCTCAAATCCACATTGTACATATGGGTGCTCAAATCCACATTGTGCATATGGGTGCTCAAATCCACATTGTGTATATGGGTGCTCAAATCCACATTGTACATATGGGTGCTCAAATCCACATTGTACATATGGGTGCTCAAATCCACACTGTGCATATGGGTGCTCAAATCCACACTGTGCATATGGGTGCTCAAATCCACATTGTGTATATGGGTGCTCAAATCCACATTGTGCATATGGGTGCTCAAATCCACATTGTACATATTGGTGCTCAAATCCACATTGTACATATGGGTGCTCAAATCCACATTGTGCATATGGGTGCTCAAATCCACATTGTGCATATGGGTGCTCAAATCCACACTGTGCATATGGGTGCTCAAATCCACACTGTACATATGGGTGCTCAAATCCACATTGTGCATATGGGTGCTCAAATCCACACTGTGCATATGGGTGCTCAAATCCACACTGTACATATGGGTGCTCAAATCCACATTGTGCATATGGGTGCTCAAATCCACATTGTGCATATGGGTGCTCAAATCCACATTGTGCATATGGGTGCTCAAATCCACACTGTGCATATGGGTGCTCAAATCCACACTGTACATATGGGTGCTCAAATCCACATTGTGCATATGGGTGCTCAAATCCACATTGTGCATATGGGTGCTCAAATCCACATTGTACATATGGGTGCTCAAATCCACATTGTGCATATATGGGTGCTCAAATCCACATTGTACATATGGGTGCTCAAATCCACATTGTGCATATGAGTGCTCAAATCCACATTGTGCATATGGGTGCTCAAATCCACACTGTGCATATGGGTGCTCAAATCCACACTGTACATATGGGTGCTCAAATCCACACTGTGCATATGGGTGCTCAAATCCACATTGTGCATATGGGTGCTCAAATCCACACTGTGCATATGGGTGCTCAAATCCACACTGTACATATGGGTGCTCAAATCCACATTGTGCATATGGGTGCTCAAATCCACATTGTGCATATGGGTGCTCAAATCCACATTGTACATATGGGTGCTCAAATCCACATTGTGCATATATGGGTGCTCAAATCCACATTGTACATATGGGTGCTCAAATCCACATTGTGCATATGAGTGCTCAAATCCACATTGTGCATATGGGTGCTCAAATCCACACTGTGCATATGGGTGCTCAAATCCACACTGTACATATGGGTGCTCAAATCCACATTGTGCATATGGGTGCTCAAATCCACATTGTGCATATGGGTGCTCAAATCCACACTGTGCATATGGGTGCTCAAATCCACACTGTACATATGGGTGCTCAAATCCACATTGTGCATATGGGTGCTCAAATCCACATTGTGCATATGGGTGCTCAAATCCACATTGTACATATGGGTGCTCAAATCCACATTGTGCATATATGGGTGCTCAAATCCACATTGTACATATGGGTGCTCAAATCCACATTGTGCATATGAGTGCTCAAATCCACATTGTGCATATGGGTGCTCAAATCCACACTGTGCATATGGGTGCTCAAATCCACACTGTACATATGGGTGCTCAAATCCACATTGTGCATATGGGTGCTCAAATCCACATTGTGCATATGGGTGCTCAAATCCACATTGTGCATATGGGTGCTCAAATCCACACTGTGCATATGGGTGCTCAAATCCACACTGTACATATGGGTGCTCAAATCCACATTGTGCAAATGGGTGCTCAAATCCACATTGTGCATATGGGTGCTCAAATCCACATTGTACATATGGGTGCTCAAATCCACATTGTGCATATGAGTGCTCAAATCCACATTGTGCATATGGGTGCTCAAATCCACACTGTGTATATGGGTGCTCAAATCCACATTGTGTATATGGGTGCTCAAATCCACATTGTGCATATGGGTGCTCAAATCCACATTGTGCATATGGGTGCTCAAATCCACATTGTGCATATGGGTGCTCAAATCCACATTGTACATATGGGTGCTCAATTCCACATTGTGCATATGGGTGCTCAAATCCACATTGTACATATGGGTGCTCAAATCCACATTGTGCATATGGGTGCTCAAATCCACATTGTGTATATGGGTGCTCAAATCCACATTGTACATATGGGTGCTCAAATCCACATTGTACATATGGGTGCTCAAATCCACATTGTGCATATGGGTGCTCAAATCCACATTGTACATATGGGTGCTCAAATCCACATTGTACATATGGGTGCTCAAATCCACACTGTGCATATGGGTGCTCAAATCCACATTGTGTATATGGGTGCTCAAATCCACATTGTGCATATGGGTGCTCAAATCCACATTGTACATATGGGTGCTCAAATCCACATTGTGCATATGGGTGCTCAAATCCACATTGTGCATATGGGTGCTCAAATCCACATTGTGCATATGGGTGCTCAAATCCACACTGTGCATATGGGTGCTCAAATCCACACTGTACATATGGGTGCTCAAATCCACATTGTGCATATGGGTGCTCAAATCCACATTGTGCATATGGGTGCTCAAATCCACATTGTACATATGGGTGCTCAAATCCACATTGTACATATGGGTGCTCAAATCCACATTGTGCATATTGGTGCTCAAATCCACACTGTGCATATGGGTGCTCAAATCCACACTGTACATATGGGTGCTCAAATCCACATTGTGCATATGGGTGCTCAAATCCACACTGTGCATATGGGTGCTCAAATCCACACTGTGCATATGGGTGCTCAAATCCACACTGTACATATGGGTGCTCAAATCCACACTGTGCATATGGGTGCTCAAATCCACATTGTGCATATGGGTGCTCAAATCCACATTGTGCATATGGGTGCTCAAATCCACACTGTACATATGGGTGCTCAAATCCACATTGTGCATATGGGTGCTCAAATCCACACTGTGCATATGGGTGCTCAAATCCACACTGTACATATGGGTGCTCAAATCCACATTGTGCATATGGGTGCTCAAATCCACATTGTGCATATGGGTGCTCAAATCCACATTGTGCATATGGGTGCTCAAATCCACACTGTGTATATGGGTGCTCAAATCCACACTGTACATATGGGTGCTCAAATCCACATTGTGCATATGGGTGCTCAAATCCACATTGTGCATATGGGTGCTCAAATCCACATTGTACATATGGGTGCTCAAATCCACATTGTGCATATATGGGTGCTCAAATCCACATTGTACATATGGGTGCTCAAATCCACATTGTGCATATGAGTGCTCAAATCCACATTGTGCATATGGGTGCTCAAATCCACACTGTGCATATGGGTGCTCAAATCCACACTGTACATATGGGTGCTCAAATCCACACTGTGCATATGGGTGCTCAAATCCACATTGTGCATATGGGTGCTCAAATCCACACTGTGCATATGGGTGCTCAAATCCACACTGTACATATGGGTGCTCAAATCCACATTGTGCATATGGGTGCTCAAATCCACATTGTGCATATGGGTGCTCAAATCCACATTGTACATATGGGTGCTCAAATCCACATTGTGCATATATGGGTGCTCAAATCCACATTGTACATATGGGTGCTCAAATCCACATTGTGCATATGAGTGCTCAAATCCACATTGTGCATATGGGTGCTCAAATCCACACTGTGCATATGGGTGCTCAAATCCACACTGTACATATGGGTGCTCAAATCCACACTGTGCATATGGGTGCTCAAATCCACACTGTGCATATGGGTGCTCAAATCCACACTGTGCATATGGGTGCTCAAATCCACACTGTACATATGGGTGCTCAAATCCACACTGTGCATATGGGTGCTCAAATCCACATTGTGCATATGGGTGCTCAAATCCACACTGTGCATATGGGTGCTCAAATCCACACTGTCACATATGGGTGCTCAAATCCACATTGTGCATATGGGTGCTCAAATCCACATTGTGCATATGGGTGCTCAAATCCACATTGTGCATATGGGTGCTCAAATCCACACTGTGTATATGGGTGCTCAAATCCACATTGTGCATATGGGTGCTCAAATCCACACTGTGCATATGGGTGCTCAAATCCACATTGTGCATATGGGTGCTCAAATCCACATTGTACATATGGGTGCTCAAATCCACATTGTGCATATATGGGTGCTCAAATCCACATTGTACATATGGGTGCTCAAATCCACATTGTGCATATGAGTGCTCAAATCCACATTGTGCATATGGGTGCTCAAATCCACACTGTGCATATGGGTGCTCAAATCCACACTGTATATGGGTGCCCAAATCCACATTGTGCATATGGGTGCTCAAATCCACACTGTGCATATGGGTGCTCAAATCCACACTGGCTATGGTGCTCAAATCCACACTGTACAACATATGGGTGCTCAAATCCACATTGTGCATATGGGTGCTCAAATCCACATTGTGCATATGGGTGCTCAAATCCACACTGTGCATATGGGTGCTCAAATCCACTGTACATATGGGTGCTCAAATCCACATTGTGCATATGGGTGCTCAAATCCACACTGTGCATATGGGTGCTCAAATCCACACTGTACATATGGGTGCTCAAATCCACATTGTGCATATGGGTGCTCAAATCCACATTGTGCATATGGGTGCTCAAATCCACATTGTACATATGGGTGCTCAAATCCACATTGTGCATATGGGTGCTCAAATCCACAATGTACATATGGGTGCTCAAATCACAAACATGGGTGCTAAATTTTTAGGGGTGCTCAAATCCACATTGTACATATGGGTGCTCAAATCCACATTGTGCATATGGGTGCTCAAATCCACATTGTGCATATGGGTGCTCAAATCCACATTGTGCATATGGGTGCTCAAATCCACATTGTGCATATGGGTGCTCAAATCCACACTGTGCATATGGGTGCTCAAATCCACACTGTGCATATGGGTGCTCAAATCCACACTGTGCATATGGGTGCTCAAATCCACACTGTGCATATGGGTGCTCAAATTCGCGGACATTAAAATTCACAAAACGATGGGTAACTCTGAAATCGCGAAAAGAATATATATCATGACTGCTTGAACTACGGTATTGATACGGAATGGGTTCCAAACGTCTTCAGTTGAGAGTGTTGATGTCACTTCCGGGTCCGCACAAGAGTGACACATCTTGTGCGAGTTCAAATTGAAGTACGAGAGAAGAGAGACCATTTTTGAAAATATAGTTCGTGCGCATTTGCCGTGACCCATTTAAAAGGATAAACCCCTACGAAAATAGCTCGCCCACATAGTTCGTCGGAGGCGAGGATTCATAAGCTCAATCACCATCAAAATAGTATGTAGTATATTGCTACTTATGATCAAGCTGCAGTCAACATTATCTACACGGATCTACAAAGATTTGCCTTCTTACATTATGCAAACATGAACAAAAATGTAATAGATTTTAGGACAAATTGTCAAGAAAAGTCTTTAGAAATATTTCCTTTACTTTTATTATTCTTTTAAAATCTACTCACTCTTATTACTCCACATTTTGCTCTCCGATAATTATACATTTTTTTACGTACATGAATCTATTTTTGTCCATGGGCATACCTTTTTTCAGAAAGATGTCCACCAAAAATGTCACAATAAATGTTTGGTTCGAACTATTCGTCGTTTGATAGTAATACAACTTTATTAAAATCGATTTCAATCGAATGATGAAATGTACTAATGATGGCAATTCAATATGTGCAGTATTATTAATGTTAAAGTGTTAAGATAACAGTGTAATGTTGAATGTGGAATAAAAAATAAAAAAATAAGATTAATATCCAAATTTTTCGTTGGATAAACATGGTATCGAACATTTGTCCACTATAATGGATTTCGACAAACACCAGTCTGGCGAAGGGTAGTCCTGGAGTCTGGGTTTACCTATAGATCGGTCTTGAGACCCATTTGAACCAACCCAACCCAATTGATTTTGGAAACCGTGTTCGTTTTGCAAACCTTACGGTAATAAATATCGAATGAGATAATACTTAAAATCTTATATAAACAAACAATATTTGAACACACAATACCGGCACGTATCATAAAGTAACCACGCCCAAGTCGGGGTTAGAACCCACGACTGCCTGATCCTCCATTTCCTGGAGGCGAACACTCTACCGCGTCGCTATAAAAGCTAGCTCTATAGCGAGACAGTATAAGTCTCCCTATATACCACTACACTCCTAACCTATGCGTATGACATCAAGTAATAACATTCATTCTTTACATACAGATCGTTATCGAGACGCATATGAAAGCAATGGAACTTTTATTAGAGTGGTGGAACCTATGCTCGGCGTAACTACACTTAAGGAAAGAGCCAACTATACCATTTTTAATCTTGAATAACTGTTTTATTTATTAATATCTTTGCACGAAATTTCGAACATTGTCTATCTAGGCCATTAGAATTATAATCATGCTTTCACATTTATCGATTTTTTAACCCTCTGTGCCGAGCCGTGAAACGTATAAAATCACAAAATGCACGAGAAAATTGTGGGTTGGTGCGAACAAAAATTGCACGTGGTCGTTTTGGAAGCTATATCGATTATCACATCCAAAAAACACAAAATGGGACGGATGTCAATTCAGCAGCGCGGAATAGCCATCGGGCTAATTACCGCCGGGGTTTCCCAGCGAGAGGTGGGTTTCATTTTCAACGTATTTAAATTATTTTTTAATAATTGTATCAATTTATTTTAGCTGATATTCGTAGTAGGTCAATCGTAACCATAAACAAAATATTACATCAATTATTTTATTAGTAATGTCACTATTATTATTCGCAATATTTTTATGTATACATGCTCACCTTGTAATAAATCGTTTTGTCCGTATATTTTGCAGGTTGCTAGACGAATGGGAGTAAACCGTCACACAATCATTGGGCTGGTGAGAAAGTACAGGGCGTCGGGCAGCGTGGACGACCTCTCTCGCCGCAAACGTGGACGTATAACTACTGCCGCCCAAGACCAGCATAATATGGTATATTATACTGCAGATCCACCGTCAACAGCGATGGCGCACAGCTGCTTTAACAGCAAGGGAAACACTCGGCACTCACGGGCGCTACATCTCTGCGAGAATCGTACGGAATCGGCTTCTTACCATGGCTAACATGCGATGTAGACGACCGTTTAAAGGTATCGTTCTTACACCGAGGCATAATGCTCTGAGAGATCGTTGGGCACGGCGTAATCGCAGAGTAACACAAGCGGCCTGGGCCCAAGTTCTTTTCACGGACGAAAAGAGGTTTCGTTTACAGGAGAATGATTGCCGTACACGGGTATATCGCGAAAGGGGAGAGAGATTCAACGACATCTGCGTGATCGAGCGTGATAGGTACGGTGGAGGGTCCGTTATGATCTGGGTGGGAGTGTCTATGCACAACAAGACTAACATTGTCTTTATAAATGGCAATCTTACTGCAGCCAGATATCGAGATGAAGTCCTTCAGCCAGAAGTAGTTCCGATGATGAGAAACAACCGTGGTTTGAGCTTTATCCAAGACGGTGCGCCTGCTCACACAGCCAGGGCTACGTTAGCGTTTCTCAATGCTAATAACGTAAACATAAAGGCACTTCCAGCCAGGTCTCCCGATCTTAACGTGATTGAGAACATCTGGGATGAACTCAACCGACGCGTTAGAAGAAATGGTATCGCGCCACAGACCATCCCGCAGCTGAGAGCGAAAATTGCAAGAATATCTATCTATCTATCTGTATTGCTGTGATTAATGCCCAGGGAGGACATACCCGTTACTAGACCCGGGACTAGACCCTTATGTAACAGATCGAATTTGGTGAACAGAGTGTAGTGACTTTTTGTGACTTTTAGGTTTCGCGCAACAGGACAGGAAACGACACAGCTGCTTTAATTTTTGCTGTAAGAACACATGTTCACTGATTGCACGAAACATGCGAGCGTAGCGTTCTCGTGCTCTCGCGCTCACGGTCTAATATGCTGTCCACGTGCAGGTCTTTCATATACCTCGTCCTTGGTCGATATCCTATATATGTCCTTTATTTCTTTCTAAGCTGGCATGTCCACCTATTCAACTGCTCACAAACATGACCTACCTTTCCCATTGTGATCTTTTTTTAGAGTGGCGATATGATGTAACAGTACATTTCAGTAATATACAAGTAAATATGTCACTTGTTTGATTGACAGGAGCGGTTGGCCGTGTAATCGTGTTTGATTGACAGGAGCGGTTTGTTATGTAATTGTATTTTAATTCATGTGTTTTGAAAAATAGAGTTATATATATTACCGACATTACCTTTCAGGGGCGTAGCTAGTGATTTTGAACCCTATTAAAACAATTAACAACAAAGGGTGCGAGTTTGATGTAGGTGTCTGGTATACCCCCACGGGACAGTTTTGAATCATAAAACGCCAATGCTCACTCTGGCGCAGTTAAATTTACGTATTGGATGTTCAAATTTGAGTTTGCCATTTATGCTAAGCAGAATGTAGAGTGGTGGAACCTATGCTCGGCGTAAATCCTACATATCATGGCCTTTAAAAAAAGGTTAAATGCACTTGCCGTATATTATTATTTTCTTAAGTCGTGAACACAACTTTTAAACATGTTTAGCTTCATTGCATGACCATGCGCCTCAATACAGCTATCGCAACGGCATCTGTGTACATGGGGAACTAGATACTTTAGGGCACCTATGCACTGTGTACATGAATTTTTTTATTTATGCACGGGTAAATGTTGAATATATTATTTTGACTTAGTAACACCAATAACTAACAATATTACAACTCATAAAAAATTTTGTTCTGGTTATTTGTACATTTTTTTTCCAATCCGGATAGCCACCTGAAATGCTCATAAACCGCACATTATGGGCAACCGGTAGCGACGATAAAAAAACGTAAAGCACACACACCGTATATTATGGTGGGAGTCTCAGCAATGCAGAGAACACTTTATCAGGCCAAACACAGAAAGCCATGTTTCAATTAAACAAGTATTTGTATAAGTTTACCTACATACCGCCTAAAGACAGGATAGAATTGTTTGATAAATTAGTGTCGCCTATTCTGAATTATTGTTGTGAAGTAGTAGGTTTTGCTAATGATTTGTCAATTGAAAAAGTACATATGCAGTTTTGCAAATAGTTGTTAGAAGTTAAAAAGACTACGCAAAATGGTTTTGTATATGGTGAACTAGGACGTACATCATACAAAACTATACATATGTTTCAAATAATAAAATATTGGTTAAGAATTTTGCAACTAAGGGACAATAAATATGTATTTATAGTATATCAATTACTGAGAAATGATATGGAGTCATATCCGAATAAAAGTTTTAATATGTTCACTTGGTTTTGTGGATGCTTGGTTATACCAAGGCGTTGGAAATGTGGATAGGTTACATAGGTTACAAATAGAGGCCGGCAGGTGGTCTAGGCCTGTACGGACACCTGTGTCCGAAAGAAAATGTTTAACCTGTATTATAATTGAAGATGAGTACCATTTTATCATTAAGTGTAATATGTATGCTAATATTAGAAACGTGTATATATCTAGAAAATACTGGATCAGACCGAATATGTAACATTTTCTGAACTCGTAAACTCAGTAAATAAGCAGGAAATACGAAATTTAGGTCTGTATATTTATAATGCATTCATAATTAGAAATACAGTCATGTGTAGAAGTTAGTTGAATTACAAGTATGCTTTTGCTTTGAGTTCAAATGATGCTATACATTATACATATTTAAAACGTTATATAGGTGTATACTATATATGATAATGTTGTACAGGTATACTTGTGATGCTATATACTATTGAAAATGTATTTAATAATTTGTTATATAGCCGAGGTATGTAATACATATAATAATGCTGTATGTGTATACTTGTTATCCACTGGCCGAATCTTGTTATCTTCGTTTTCGAACAAGATAGACTGATGGTGGAACAGCGTTGTAGTGTTGCATAGTATTCAGAATGTGCATATGGAGTGCAAAATGTTGATCTTGAGATGGCATTTATCATTACGATTAAGATAAAAATGGAGAATTATTTTCGCTATGATTGGGAGAAAATAGCAATTAAGCACAGTTATAAATGCGTATGTTTTCTATATGTTTGTGCTAGCTTACATACTATTTATGTTATATTATGTGTGTTCTCATGTGATTGGAAAGCTGAATGGAATTTAATTAATGAATCTATGTATATGTCATGTAATATTAATCTACAAAGCCGCTCTGAATTAAATAAATGGATGCGTTCTGATTTACAATGTAAAATTTAAATTTATAATATTTAACATTTAGCAATGAATATGGTTACGAAGGGTTTATTACTCGGCCATGTTATACAACTTTGCAACAACTTCAATTTTGTATGTTTGGTTTTGTGTTTTGTTGTGTCTTTTGACCTTCTCCTTGTTAGAAATAAAGAACTATTTTGCTTTAATTATAAGACACATATCAGATAAATATTACATGTATTTACACATAGATATAAATATAAATGGCTGTGGGAGCTCATTTGTATAAAATGTATGCTTTATGTTTGCACTGTTCGCTAACTGTATATAATATGTATATATGTCCTCATGGGCTTGACAGCCTATTGGAATTTAATAAAATAAACTGTCATAAACTGTCAAACTATTATTATTTTCCTAAGTTGTGAAAACAACTTTCAAAACACTATTGTTGACAGTTTTATCGTCACCACTTGACCGTGCTGCTCAATACAGCTATCGCAATGGTGTCGGTCGGCACCCGTTTATATGGGGAACTGAAGACATCAGGGCACTTATGCACGGCGTACTTGTTAATTATTAATGGCGGACAGTGAAGGTGGTGTGAAAATTTGGGAATACTTTTATTAGATTTTATACTTTTAACAATTAGATCGCGAGTATAAACTTGTCAAGAAGTTGCCAGAAAGTATATGTAGACTATATATAGTATATTTGTTGGATTTCGTGAATGCATTATGGCTGCAAATACGACTGTCTCGGTACCTGTGCAGAACAGATTTGAAATGTTGAACGAGCGGGAAATGGAGGTAGGCCTACAACATGTATCAGGACCGTCCGATGTTTCAAGATAATACTTTGTATCGAGCACTATCGATGATAAACTTATTTTGATGTTTGATGAGTTGAAATTTATCAGAAATGAACAGGTATCATGTAGCGCAGGTATGGCGAGATCATTGTCACAGGTGAACGATAAAGTAGGTCAAGTGCAGAATGTGACAACTTCACAAACAGCGTTATTAAGAACGATATCATACAAGTCTATAGATATGGAAGCCAGATCCAGGAGAAACAACTTGATAATTCGAGGAATCACAGAGAATAGAGGTGAAAATTGTAGGATGATCATGTCCGATTTTTGAATGATATTCTCATAAACAATGATATTGTAATGTTTACAGAAACTTGGACGGATCAGTTTTCTGAGTTACATGTAGAAGGTTTTGAGTATTTTGTTGTACATAGAACGTTGGTTAAAACTACTTCTAAACGAAACTCCGGAGGTATCATTATTTATGTTAAGAATGAACTTGTATGTGATGATACTTTATTTTTTACATGTGAAGATGACATTATATGGGTAAAAATTGCGGCAAGTAAACTAAATATTGACAAGGATGTAATGGTTGGACTATGTTATGTGTTACCTGATGACAGTAGTAGACAGTCAGTTGTTGAAAATTGCATTTTTGACAGATTGATTGATTCTGTTATAAATGTAGAAACTATTTGTAACGGTAATTGTTATTATGCATTAGTTGGTGATTATAACTCACGTACGTCTACTTTACCTGATTTTGTAGCAAATGATAACGGTATGTATATGACGATGCTACCTGACGACTACACGGATGACTCCGAATTTCAACGTAGATCACAGGATCAAGGTCATGTTAATAATAACGGCCTTCTGTTACTAGATTTATGTAAGCAAACTGGTTTAAGGATTTTGAACGGTCGTGTTGGTCAAGATTCACTGTTAGGTAAATACACGTTTGTAAACAGCAGAGGTTGTAGCGTTATTGATTATATATTATGTAAACCAGAAATGTTCTACATGATTGAAAAGTTTGAGATTGATGACCCTAATATTGTATCAGATCACTGTCTTATATCATGCTGTTTTAGTTTTAGTTTTAATAAGTTGGAAAATATACATATCGCTCCACATAAAGAATATGAACGTGTTAATTCGAAATATGTATGGAAGCGCGAATCTAAGATGCAGTTTATTGTTGAACTTTCTAGTAATGAAGTTTCACAACGATTAGATGTTTTATCGAATGAAAATTTATCATGCTCAGCTCATAATGATATGGACAATTGTTTACACAGTTTTGAAAATATTGTTAGAAATGTAGCCTCACCTTTGTTCGAGAAGAAATACCCCACATATAACGAGGAAACTATTAGTTCGGATGTTGATCGTAATAATACATGGTTTAACGATGAGTGTTATGAGAGGACGTGTATATTTTTAAGAATGTTGAATAAATTTCGTGATAATCGTACGGATATAAATAGAGTAAATATGGTTAAAGCCAGAACAGAATATAAGACATGTATTAGACTATGTCGGTACAGGTATGATAAGGAAAACACCGATAAACTATTAAATGCTAGATTTAAAAATGCTAAATTATACTGGTCTATGTTAAAGCAGTCTGCAGGCGTTAAACGAGCAGATATACCGTTAACAAACATTGAACAATATTTTAGAGCAATTAATAATCCTGATGATAGATTTTTTAATCCAGATGAAGATATTTTATTGTTTAATGAGAGATATCATAATAATGAGTTTAAAATTATGTTTGAAGAATTGAATAATCTTATTTCTGTTGACGAAATATATGTAGCAATAAAGCAGTTAAATAACAATAGGTCAGCTGGACCTGAATTAATTCTGAATGAGTTTATTATAGCTGGAAGAGATGTATTTGTACCAATTCTATGTACATTATTTAATACGATTTTTGAAATGAGGTACTTCCCAGAAAATTGGTCTAAAGGATATGCTATACCATTGCATAAGAAAGGAAGTATAAATAATGTAGACACTTATCGTGGTATAACATTATTGAGTTGTGTGGGGAAACTTTTCACACGTATCATAAATAATAGGCTTAAAAATTGGGCTGAAAATTATAATGTATATGTTGAAGCACAGGCTGGGCTTAGGTCAAATATGAGCACAATGGATAATGTTTTTGTACTGCACGGATTAATTACTCATGTACTGAATCAAGGGAAACAACTATATACATTGTGTGTGGATTATAGTAAGGCTTTTGATTATATAGTAAAGGACAACTTGTGGTATAAAATGATAAAATTAGGAATACGTGGTAACATTTTAGATATAATTACATCCATGTACGACTCTGTAAAGTCAAGAATTAAATATTTAAACGAGCTTAGTGAAGAATATACATGTATGCTTGGTGTGAGACAAGGAGAGTGCTTATCTCCCTTTCTGTTTTCTTTGTTTATAAATGACTTAGAAGATGTTGTTATACATAGTGGCACTGCAGGAATTGATATTAATACATTTAAAATGTTTCTGTTACTATATGTAGATGATATTGAAATTTTTGCAAATTCGGCGGAAGATCTTCAGCAGAAAATACATGCTTTAAATGATTATTGTAATACATGGAAAATGAAAGTAAATGCTTCTAAGACAAAAGTAATGATTTTTAGAAGGGGTGGCAATGTATCCAGAAACTTGAACTTTTATTACGATGGTATGCCTATTGAAATTGTAAACCGTTTTTCATATTTGGGTATTGTATTTACATGTGGTGGATCGTTAAGTACTGCTCAGAATACTTTATCTGGACAGGCACAAAAGGCTGTGTTTAGATTAAATAAATATGTATACACGTTTACATATATTCCTCCGAAGCATAAATTGGATTTATTTGATAAGTTGGTAACACCCATTTTAAATTATTGTAGTGAAGTTTGCACGAATTTATACTCAATGTACATTGAAACATTTCAAAATAATTCTGTAACCTTCTCCATTTAGTTAAATCAGTTATTAACATGCATGCATTGTTTACTATATTTATTTGTTAATTCACTGTCTTGTTCATTTATATCATGCATACATTATCCTCATGGGCTTTTAAGCCTAATGGAATTGAAAATAAACTATCTATATCTATCTATCTTGTTATTTTCTATTTATCCACCATAACTTGTTGAATATCCTATTTTGACATAGTACATCATTGAATAAGAACACTTATTGGACTTAATCAGAAATGGTATAGAAACTATTTTTCGGGTTAGGTGTAGATTTTTTAATTTCGGATAGCTACCTGAATTGGGGAGGGCACTCGCTAATGTTGGTAAAACTTGTTGCCCAACCCATTTGCTTCTAGATTGTATTCGTGCATTGTGCAAGTATAAGCATAGCATTGCAGTTGTATCAGTTTGCTTATATATTTACCATGTTTATAATTGTATTGTATATAAATAAGCAATAAAATATTATTAAACTAAAATTGCTCATACACCGTATAAGTTTCGGTGGAAATATTCTCCCAATGATTTGCTAGTTTATATTCGTCTGCTGGGCCAGTCACGTGACAGTTGCATCAGCCTACCGATACACTCAACGGAATGCTATTGAACCATGTTTCAGCTCTGTCGGCGAAATTAGCCTAGAACTATATTAATATTTTAAATACGGATGAAAATACGCCGAGCATAGGTTCCACCACTCTAACTATTAAATAAATATAGGGGGTGTCCTAGGATAGAGGTACGATACCGTTCATGGCTTATGGATAACATTTCAATAGAGGGGTGTCCTAGGATAGAGGTACGAGACCATTGGTGGCTTAAAAAACATGTACGCCGTGCATAGGTGCCCTAAAGTATCTAGTTCCCCATGGAAACAGGTGCCGTTGCGATAGCTGTATTGAGGCGCATGGTCACGTAATGAAGCTAAAAGTTTCAACAACAATTTTTTGAAAGTTGTGTTCACGACTTAAGAAAATAATAATATACGGCAAGTGCATTTAACTTTTTTTATAGACCATGCTATGTAGGATTTACGCCGAGCATAACCACTCTATATTAACAATTATATAACAACATGTGAACGAATAAGTCACAGCGGAAAAAACGGTCCATTCGCAGAAGAGCACAGGAACAGCACACCGGGACAGCACACGTGTAACTTGTGGAGCAAATGTGAAATTCAGTTCTGCATTTGTTCTCTAGGTATGTTCACGTGATTTTTGGAAATCGTGTTCGTTTTGCAAACCTTACGGTAAGAAATATCGAATGGGATAAGACTTAAAATCTTATATAAACAAACAATATTTGAATACACAACACCGGCACGTATCCAAAAGTAACAAGGCACAAGTCGGGGTTTAAACCCACGACTGCCTGCTCCTCCATTACCTGGAGAACACTCTACCACGTCGCTATAAAAGCTAGCTCTATTGCGAGACAGTATAAGTCTCCCTATATACCACTACACTCCTAACCTATGCGTATGACATCAAGTAATAACATTCATTCTTTACATACAGATCATTATCGAGACGCATATGAAACCACGGGAACTTTTATTAGAGTGGTGGAACCTATACTCGGCGTAACTATTTGAACACACAACACCGACACGTATCCTAAAGTATGCCTATGACATAAAGTAAACAATAATATTGCACTAACCTGTACATATTCCGAATCAACAATACTGCATTGTCTTCATTATCCGCAATTAACAGGCTGGGATCCAGTTAGAATCGGTCTATAATAGATAAATCTGTCTATAATAGATAGATCTGTCTATAATCTTATCAATAGAAACATGCAAAATCATCTACTACCAATGTTTATCCGGAAAATCGCGCACCGTCCGAATGCATACAACTTCAGAGTGACCCAAATATTAGATTTCGGAAGATTTCTCCGAAATCCACAGCCGGCAGAAATGCGCGTTTTGGGGAGAAAAATCGACAGTTTTGAAAATTACCTACTTATTACCATATATTTCTGTTTTCTGGGGTGATAATCGGGGATATTTTAACACCAACATTTAGGAAAGATTGTCCAAGCGTTTTCCCGACCTTGACATTGTAATAACGTTTTTGGAATTGAACGAAATCTTTTGTTTCAGTAATTATGGTACAGGGTGTGGGAAAATTAATATATGTTATTATAGTTTATTATATATGTTCATATGTATGTGTGCTTATAACATTTAACTTAAATTAATTAAAGTATACGTTTCTAGTTTTCTCTCTCAATCTTTTCGTAAAATTGTAATTCCTGGAGTACATCGACTACATCCTGTGCACGAGACTACATCCTGTGCACGAGAAATTAGAAAACAACGATGTAACGCGACTAGCATAGTATTATATGAAAATTCATAATTTACAGTGATGGCTTCTTGTAAATGCACTGAGCATAGTGTTTTTAGTGCTGGTAAGGACACTCGTGTAATAAAACTCAGCAGTAAAAAGGTGAAGGTTGGCACTGAAAGGTATATGAGAGATTGTGGTCTACTGTCGAAGCATGCAAACACAGTGTGCAACGTATGTATTTCTTACGTGGAAACCCAACTTATAGATAAAAAGCGTAAGCATGAGAGCACCGATAGGCCTAATATGACAGCAATCATGGAGCAAATTAGACATTGCAGTGTGGAAGAATTGGGGCAAGTGGCCACAGTTGTAGGTGAATGTATTGCAGATGCAATATATACTGATGCTGCATCCATTAAGGATGAGTATAAAAACATTGATATGCTAAAAAACATTACTGTAAATGATTGGCTTGCAGGGCGAAATAGTATATTAATAAGTTTTCTGAAGGCAGCAGCTGGTGGTTCTGGTTCAATGAACAATAAAAAAAATGCTTTGCATTGCCGGGTCCGTCGATAGTGTATATAAGGCACGTACCCTCACACATATAGCTCCTTTGCCGTTCTGCAAAAATCTTGTGTGCTATTATCTGAGCAGCAGCAAATTGGTAGTGCAGCTAAATAGCCGTCAACAGGCAGCCGGTAGCTATTCAACGATGAGAAGGTGGCTTGTGCAAGTGGCATCCAAGCCGTGTGATCCCCCTTCATCACATGATACGATAACTTTTGTTGACAATAACCAGGTTGTCGCCCGTAATTGGAGAGTTTCATACGGACACAATAGTAAGGCCAGTGTAATTACGACACTTATTCATATTCAGCCTAGTGTGCCCTCAAAATTACAAAACTCTAGTGATTTAAGTCCATCAGAATGGCTGTATGGCACACGTGTCCAACCATGTGATATTGTAAATTTAATACAAACTGAAATTAATGATGGGCATATTTCGTATGACAATATCAGGAACACCTTTGTGGCCAAAGAATTGGATGATGTTTTGAAGGATACGATAGCAACGACAGAAGGGGTTTCAGACCACATTGACGATAACATTAGAGGTAAACTTAATCTGATATGTAACAGTTGATGTCGTCTTGTTGATACGGTTTGAATGTTGTGCAATGTTTATATATATATATACTGTCCATATATGTCAACTTATACCGGTTGAATTGCAAATATAAAATGTGTAAACCTGCTTAAAATAATAAAACATTTTGTTCACCTCCCTGCTGGTGTGTCTTGTACTAAACGGTTGTACGATAGCGGATTAGGTCGAGTGGTTACATTTTGTTAGTTTTTAGCAAATATGCCATATCGGTATGGATTGGAAACCTGCGTTATGCCTATATAACTATACATTCATGTTCTATTACATTTAGAAGCTGTGAACGACTTCATTACTGATTACGTTTTCAAATATGTCTACAGTTGATACTGTATTATCAGTGACTAATCAGATACAGATAATCAAATGTGTATCACCCATTAACTATGTTTATATGTTAACTTATGTTTAGGTGAATTTGGCCCACTTAAGAAGGAAGTGGAAAATGATGCGTATGCCTGGGTTCCCAGTCAACATATGAATCCTGCACCAAGTGTTACGATTGGAGAGCCTTCAATGTGCAATCCATGCTCCTACGCATCCGTGAAAACCGTTCTGAAGGTAGGATAATAATTAAAATATATTCGTTTTGTTTTAAAACTATTCAATATATAGGACTCACACATCATACAGATATATCCCTATAGTGTGTCCGTCCAATTTAAGACTTGTGTTAGTCCCATTCCGATGAAATAGGATGTGTACTAGTACTACTATAGAAGTATATGTACTTCATGGCAATACTCCAGTCACTTGTTTTGTATGTTTTTAAGCACATACAAAACCAGACGCACATTGGTAATGGTGTTGAAGAAAGGAAATGGACTGTGGCTGGGTGTGATGGCCTACCGTTTGCACTGGGAAGAAGACTTCAAGAATCAGAAACGGAGCTTCAGAACATTGTGCTGATGCCTGGTTTAGGACATGTGGAATTGAATGCCACTAAGGCTTGCTTCAAGTTATTGTGGGATCCATGTTTGAAGGAATTGGCGATGATGCTAGGGTACAGATCACCGAGAGCATTATTGTGTTGCCAATTGTGTACCGATCACCATAAAGCATGGATGATATTGACTATATTTTTGTCAGGAACAGTTAAAGAAATATTAACGCAATATGTTCGCCATACACTGTCCAATAAGGCACACCCGTCAGTCAGTGGTCTATATGATTATATAGGCCAGTCTGAGGACAAGAACTTCCGCTTTATGTGCGACGTATGTTTCAATGTTGTTCTTCCACTATTCATCTTTAGGTGTGGTGTACGGCGTAACAACTACACCTATATATATGCAGGTTTGAGCAAATTCTTGACACTATTTTACGGTTTCAATATGCCATATTACCAAGAAATAATGTTTGAAACCATGAAAACTAGAGTACTTGCCCCACCAGAAGTCAAAAGGTTCCTACAGAATAACGAAGCGTTTAGTGTAAGCGGCCATGCAAGCAAAGGAGAAGGAGATGACTTCGTTCTGGAGAACTATAATGGCAAAACAAAGAGGTGGCTGCCGCCTGGCATTCCATCTGACAAACAATGGTTGGAGGTCTGCAGGAACATAGATACCTTAGATGAAGTAAGTGAAAATCAACTAGTCGTTATACGTTCTAATACTTTGCTGAACCTGTCTTCCTATTCAATATTCACCTATGTTACAATAGCTATTACAAATTGGTTATTCTACGTACACATACATTTACACATGCTTTACCTTTTTCAATTCATAGAATAATAGTTGCATTGTATGATGATTTTCAGATAAGAGACTCCACATGTAAAGAAACAGGAGTGAAGAGTGCCAAACCATATGCATACCAGAGAGATATGACCACAGAATTACTGGAATGGAGGGTCAAAGTGCGGTATACTGGCTATGTAGCCAATGATGGGAATGCAACGAAGTATGTGCATTTGATGATGATGATTAAACAATACTTTGTTATGCTTCGTTAAATTGTCAACATTTATTAAAGTTTTATTTGTTTAACATCTTTGTTACAGTTTCAACCATATGGACTATTATATTTTAGAACATTGACAGTGTGCAACTGGTACGGTAAGCACTCCAACTCCTTACTTATAGTATATGTAAAATATATTTTTATATATTTTAAGGAAGCATACATCTATATCAGACACGACCCTGGACAGAGATTTAGTAACATTTGATAGACAATGCCAAAAAAACATGCAACTTTATCATAAAGGAATCGGCCAAGGTAATAAACCTGGGAAAAATATCTCATTAATTCCTATATTCACCACGGAGGAAGCGAGGTCGAAATTCCATGTCATTGAACGCAAAACAAAGATACAGATTGTAGAAGTAATAACCGAAGGCATCAGGACAGTAAGAGAAAATGAAGATATTGAAGAATCACTGGCATTAGAGAAAGAATGGGACAAAATAAAAGGTACTTATTATATATCAATCTTATACGCGTGTTAAATATGTAAAGCAGTCAATTCAACCTTTATTAGCAATAGGCATAATTTGATAGGTATGCCATTGGTCATTTAAACTAATGTTGTTCTCTTCCTATTTGCATTGCAGCATTATATGTTCTATTCAATACTTACATGGTGATGGATATACCACCAGTATCTTCCACAATAACATACACTTGTATATATGCATATTTACTTCCTTTAGTGAGAACAAAGAACGACATGTTACAGTTCTACAAGGAGGTGGCAGCTGCCTTACAGAATTCAACTGTTACATATTCAGAAGATGGTAATAAATTATACCTCTATCTAGAAGATCCTTTAAATTAGAAAACATCACATCAACTGTATTTTATGTAAAGAGTCGATGTCTTCATCTCATTGTCTTTCAAATATATTACTGCTGTTGGTATTCTACAAAGCAAGGTAATTGACACTTAATAATCAAACAGTTAATTAAATTAAGACATTGCAATCATTCATATGTTTTAAACTCTACTATATGTAATTATTATTATTTTTCAGAATCAAGCTCAGATGAGGACACCGATAATGATTAAGAGAAGTGTGAGATGCAGTGTATATATTGTAGTGAGGATTTCGCGTTCATGTAGGTGTTTGATGATCAACGACATTACTTTCACTTACCCGACTTTCCAAATTGGGAGCAATGATGACACCTGGACATAGGCAAGAAAAGGTTACTAGTAAAAGTAATATAAAATATAATACATTTATTTTTTCATATATTTTTCAATATGACCTGGACAAAAATATTTCACATCGTCCAAATCTGCCTCTTTTTTCGCTACAATTCCAACACATAGAACATGCACCCAATAGTTTCTACACTTTCCATTGTCGCAGGTCAACCAAAGGTCTTTTTTTCCCCCTTGATCTTCCTGGCGACAAATCCTGCATGTGTTGGCCCAGTCGACCTCCTCGGTGGAGGGCGTTGGTGACGGAGATGGTGGCGGCGGGTAGGTGGCTTCAACATCTTCCACAACTCTTCTTCTCTATTTCCACTGAAATTATATTATATGTAAGGAATATTGATCACGTGATTCAACGTGCTGTTAGAAACATATCAGTTTCATTATATATATGCTTAGGTTTTCTAAAAGAAAGTTAACATAGAGAAGATATATAGTACCAGTTGTCCACTTCGTTGTGCTAAACACTCCTACGGCCCCACTTTCTGTTTTCCACTGTGTCTGGAATGTGGTACCCGTCATATCCTCTAGCTCTTGCATCTGTATGTGAAAAGTTATAACTTAAAATTAACTATTACATAGTACTAACACATAATAATACATAGTTATGTGTGTTTGCAATATTTACAATGAACATATTATTTACTACTTACTTTCTTAAATATCGTTCGCTTCCGTTTGTGGAGGCACTGGGCTCTGTCTTGAGCATCTTTCATGTAGTTGCAACTCACTGGCCCTCGGTGGTGCTCGTTTGCACGCATTGCTTGTCCCTTTTTATTCTTTCCCGGGTTGTTGCCTTTTGTACTCTAAAATTTACACACACACACACACACACACTCATTAAGTACAAATAAAATAATTTCCATCGATATATACGTTTATAATATACACCAAATAATGTTCAGTTTTAGTGTGATATGTGTACTTGCAAAAGATGACAGCTCTCTTTAAAATGCATTGCATAAGAAACTATTGCAATTATAATAACAATAGTATTGTAAGAAATACTTATCATATCTGACATGCTTCCTTAAATGTTTACACTACGAAACAATATTGGACTGCAGTGAAATGAAACTCGTGCTATATATCAGGTGATGCCACGTCATGTGATGTATATTTAAACAAACGGATCTTCATATTTTTTTTACATCTTTTATGTATTACACTATTTCTATCATACATATGAATACACCCTGTACATAATTTACTAAAACAATATAATTCGTCTAAATTACTGTTAATTTATATATATTTCTATAAGCAAATTAACCCAACCGGAAGAGCATACACAGTTTCTAAAACCACGAAAATTCCCTTGAAAAATAGTGATTATTTACAGAAATATATGGTAATAAGTAGGTAATTTTCAAAACTGTCGATTTTTCTCCCCAAAACGCGCATTTCTGCCGGCTGTGGATTTCGGAGAAATCTTCCGAAATCTAATATTTGGGTCACTCTGAAGTTGTATGCATTCGGACGGTGCGCGATTTTCCGGACAAACATTGGTAGTAGATGATTTTGCATGTTTCTATTGATAAGATTATAGACAGATCTATCTATTATAGACAGATTTATCTATTATAGACCGATTCTAACTGGATCCCAGCCTGATTAAGTCAAATGTCTGCTCATCCTTATCAGGTGCCCTTTTCAACAGCACCAGCCATGCAATAGTGCGAACTGAACACACGCGTGTGTAACGGTGTGTGAGTCTGTTACCAATCTCTTACGTTTGCTGTTTGCTGTAAGAACACCTGTCCACTGATTGCACGAAATATGCGAGCGTAGCGTTCTCATGCTCTCGCGCTCACGGTCTAATATGCTGTCCACGTGCAGGTCTTTCACAGACCTCGTCCTTGGTCGATATCCTATATATGTCCTTTATTTCTTTCTAAGCTGGAATGTCCACCTATTCAACTGCTCACAAACATGACCTACTTTTCCCATTGTGATCTTTTTTTAGAGTGGCGATATGATGTAACAGTACATTTCAGTAATATACAAGTAAATATGAAGAAGAAGAAGAAGAAGAAGAATGCTTTATTAAGACTTAAACTTTACAGTTTCTCGAGAAATATGTCACTTGTTTGATTGACAGGAGCGGTTGGCCGTGTAATCGTGTTTGATTGACAGGAGATATCTGTTATGTAATTGTATTTTAATTCATGTGTTTTGAAATTTAGAGTTATATATATTACCGACATTGCCTTTCAGGGGCGTAGCTAGTGATTTTGAACCCTATTAAAATAATTAACAACAAAGGGTGCGATTTTGATATAGGTGTCTAGTATGCCCCCACGGGACAGTTTTGAATAAATTTACGTATTGGATGTTCAAATTAGAGTTTGCCATTTATGCTAAGCAGAATGTAGAGTGGTGGAACCTATGCTCGGCGTAAATCCTACATATCATGGCCTTTAAAAAAAAGGTTAAATGCACTTGCCGTATATTATTATTTTCTTAAGTCGTGAACACAACTTTCAAACATTTTTAGCTCCATTACGTGACCATGCGCCTCAATACAGCTATCGCAACGGCACCTGTTTCCATGGGGAACTAGATACTTTAGGGCACCTATGCACGGCGTACATGAATTTTTGAATATATTATTTTGACTTGATTAGTAACATCAATAACTAACAATATTACAACTCATAAGAAACTTTTGTTCTGGTTATTTGTACATGTTTTCCCAATTAGGATAGCTACCTGAAATGCTCATAAACCGCATCATTTCGATGGGAAAAAATGTCCCAACAAGTCTATATTCGGCTACTAATCCAGTTATGTGACATGCATTAGGCTACCGGTACGCACAACAGAATGCTCTTGAACCATGCTTCACATCTGTCAGCGAAAATAGGTTAAAACTATTTAAATATTTTAAATACGAATGTAAATGGAAGAAATACGCCCAGCATAGGACTACGCCGAGTATAGGTTCCACCACTCTATGTCACTTCCAAGATGACGACAACCCACCTCGTCGTCATATCATACAGTTTTTATTGCATTTTAGGGTTTTTTCTGGGACAATCTGCAGGCCCGGACCTTCAGTGCTGTATAGTAGCCACGTGCCTGCCTTTGTATATATAGGGTTTTACACATATTGATTTCCATATTTTATGGACCAGTTTTTGAAGTTTCCTATTAACGACATTGGGCCGACCTAGATTACGGACAAGAATGACAGGTGAACTTGCACAAAAAACATGTGTTTTACTGTTATATTACCTGTCAATATTAGTATCAAATTGAGGCCCAGGCAGAGTTATCGACAATCAATTAATTGCTGAAAGGTGCGATGTATACAAACATACAGAGACATATGTACACAGTATGAACATATATTTTGTGGAATTGTTCAACAACATCCTTAACCCTTTCAACACCACAGACCTCTAAATTGGCTTACAAAAAAGTGTAGATCCAGTCTCATCAGGAACTGCACTTTTTTCAAGTAATATAACTATTTTTAGAAGAAAATCTACCCATTTTGATAAATGAACTGATCCAAATGTAATTTTGTTATTAATTTATTGGTCTAAAAATATCATGGACCAGTCCATGTCAGTTACTTGGTGTTGAATGGGTTAATGTATGTCATTATAAAAGAATTGGTTACTGTGGTGAAGAGAACATATTTATCTGGGTGTCAATGGAATTACAATATTGGGGCAATGGTGCATGATACCATTTGGTACAGGGTCAGTACATTATTCGCAGGCACAATATGGAGCCCGTTTTAGGTGAGTGAGTTGAGTTTACCGTTTGTTCACGATTGTAACGAGGTTGTCCTATTATTGTAGTGGTTAGCGTGCTCGCTTCTCACCAATTCAACTCTGGTTCGATCCTCGGACCGGGAAGTATGTGAGATGGTACGGTGGTCGCCAGATCGGACAGGTGGGTTTTCTCCGGGTATTCCTGTTTACTCCCTCACGAATTACCACATTTACGCTTTCATCCGCGCCAATGAGAGTGATTAATATAAGTTGTTAGAAGTTGATATGTGTGTTTTACGTTTATTTATCGTCGCTACCGGATGCCCATATGAGCGACGCCCCCTGAAGAGATTATTCATTTTAGATTGTTGGAAGATAGTGCAATGATACAGACATAGACCCATTCCAGAGTCTCCTCTGGTTCTTTTACATGCACGGTGTAAAGCACCGACACGAGACCTCATTTTAACGTCCCACCTGAAAGACTGTTAATTGTAGTAGGGTCAGACGGGGGATCAAACATGCGATCCATGGATTACCAGTCCAGCGTGTTACCACTGGACTACAGATCCGTCTGTGAATGTGTATATGTATATGACGTGTTTTAAATTGATAACCGTATCAAAGCCTAGTTTGACCAATTTACGTCGCATTAGTTTAGTTTATACAAATTTAGTTTAGCTCTATTGCGAAACAAGTTCTTATAATTTATATTAGTCACTCTCGAGACCTCATTCCTGCTGGAATACGTCGCCACGAGGGAGAGAGAAGAGGCACTGTGGAATTTAAATGCCTTGCACAATCGCAACGGCTCCAGCGGGGCTCGAACTCCGGGCCTGAATCGAACGCCTACCACGGTGCTATCACGACTTCCACGTTACATTCCCTTTCAAAACAAACATTTAAAAAAAAGCATGTAAATAAACACATGTACATACAAAATAAACCATGTAGACAGATGGACTGGGAAACATGTAGACATATGGACTGGGAAACATGTAGACAGATGGACTGGGAAACATGTAGACAGATGGACTGGGAAACATGTAGACAGATGGACTGGGAAACATGTAGACAGATGGACTGGGAAACATGTAGACAGATGGACTGGGAAACATGTAGACAGATGGACTGGGAAACTAGTTGGGATGTATATTAATCCACTATCCACATAGAATATTTACTTTACAAGAGTTATTTGATAATAATAACCAATACATAGCATGGAAACGTGTGAAAAACGACTGCAATGCCAAGAAATTCGTATATTTTCGGAGTTGTCTGTTGTAAATACTATTGTAGAAATGTAGCATTATTTCTTTAACCCGAGTAGCAAACAGCAAAAGCTAAGAGCCTGGCTTTACGCTGTTTGCAAAACTGATTTTACTCGTTTCCAGCACTTTACGGGTTTTTACGATTCTGACAACCCTAATAAACTGTTGTATAATTATTCTGAGTATATCATTTAGCATGATGAAAGCAGTCATAAGTAGTATATATACTGTTCCTTTCACCTGCAGTGGGTACATCACTTTAAGCTCGCATTTTGGAAAAACCACCAGTGCAAGTTTTTATCGCATTACCATAGTAACAACAGCCATACATTTGAAAAACGTACCTTCTGTTTACCAGACTGAGTATAGTTGTGCGCAGTATTACATCTCAAGGCAATCAGCAAGGTGCATCCGCCAAACAACGCCACGAAAATAATCGACACAATACTTATATTCACTATATATATTGCGCTAATGCATATTTGACATTTTAGTGATTTAAACAGTTGATTTTCATTAACTAACTTGTACAAAAATTACATGTCGAAAATGAAAAGCAAGCTGCCGTGCCGCGACCAATCAGAATACTTCAAGGTTGTATTACACGTGTGTACATACAATAATGTATGTGATGGCTGTATTAAGCTGAATACAAGCAAAGTTATTTGATAAACCATGATGCTATATTCATTGGTGTGCAACTAATACGGACGGCTGTGTAGTCCAGTAGTTAACACGCTGGACTGGTAATCCAAGGATCGCAGGTTCGATCCCCCGTCTGACCCTAACATAATTAACAGTCTTTCAGATGGTACTTTAAGCCAAGGTATCGTGTCGGTGCTTTACACCGTGTACGTAAAAGAACCAGAGGAGACTCTGGAATGGGTCTGTCTGTACATCTAAAATGACTAATCTCGTCAGGAGGCGTCGCACATATGGGGCAACCGGTAGCGACGATACATAAAAGTAAAAAGAGAAGATGCAACCATTCTGTCCATTCTTTACTTCTCTTCTCTCGTTTTGTTTCTATGACAGTCATGTATTAAACATTATAGTTTGTTGTCCCTTTACGCATATTAATTAACATATTTGTTGACGAATGTGGAAGTCGTGATAGCGCAGTGGTAGCGCGTTCGCTTCAGGTGCAAAAGGCTCGAGTTCGATCCGTTACGATTGTGCCCTTAATTTAGGCATTTAAATTCCATGTTGACTCTTCTCCCTCCTTCGTGGCAATGGATTCCATCAGGAAGGAGGTCTCGAGAGTGATTAATATAAGTTGTAAGAACTTGTTTCGCAATCTAGTTAAATTACATGTGTATAAATGGACGAGTACATAAACATAAAGAACACGCTGTGCTTTTACTGTATGCTATGTATTTAATAGGCAATTTATTTGTTCATACACATTTATTTTAGCTCGATTGCGAAACAAGTTCTTTCATCTTATATTAATCACTCTCGAGAACTCATTCCTGATGGAATCCATCGCCATGAAGGAGAGAGAAGAGGCAATGTGGAATTTAAATGCATTGCCTAATGGCACAATCGTAACGACTCCAGCGGGGCTCGAACTCCGGACCTTTCGCATATAAAGCGAACGCGTTACCAATGCACTATTACGACTTCCACAATATTTATTTGTTGTTTTACAAACCGACAAAAAATATGACATAAAACAAACAATTTAACCGGCGTAATTGGGTGCGTAGGGGAATACTATTCCGGATTCAAAAGAGCTCTCCAACAATTGGATTTTCTTCTAGAAATGTTTACTAATGATTTGTTTGTGTTCGATGACTGATTGTGATGGTGGCGCAGTGGCGTGGGGGCTGATTTGTAATCACAGGTGACGTCATCGTAACGTGGCCAGTTTGAAGCTTGGCGTGGAGAATTTATTACATACCATATTATATATAGTTTCCCTGCGTTTCACCTTTAACATTACCAGGCCCGTAGCCACACTGAGGCACACCGAGGATGTTGCCTCGGTTAAAATTCCCAAAGCAACCAAAAAATAAAATGAAAACTTAAATAAATAAAATACATAAAATATCCATTTGCTGTATAAAATGTGGATTGCTAGAGAGCTGAACGGTCGGTACATAAGTATACGTCTAAACTCATTAAATCAAAAACGCAGGAAATCGCTTCTATACCCCAACACATTTAATGGGGAACATGCCCCCGGAACCCCTAGAGTGCCTGTGATGGACTTTGCCTCTGGCTACGGTACTGATACTAAATAATTTCACATATATGTTGTATATGTTAAGGTAGAACAGACTGATCTGTACCATGCACGTAAAAGAACCAGAGGAGACTCTGGATTGTGTCTCTGTCTGTATCATTGCACTATCCTCCAAAAATCTAACATGACTAATCAGTCCAGTAGCTCGTTACTCAGTGTAGCTCTCTACGTACACATGCTTAGCACTTGCTATGTAGTCTAGTAGCTCGTTACTCAGTGTAGCTCTCTACGTATACATGCTTAGCACTTGCTATGTAGTCTAGTAGCTCGTTACTCAGTGTGTGTAGCTCTCTACGTACACATGCTTAGCACTTGCTATGTAGTCTAGTAGCTCGTTATTCAGTGTAGCTCTCTACGTACACATGCTTAGCACTGGCTATGTAGTCTAGTAGCTCGTTACTCAGTGAAGCTCTCTACATACACATGCTTAGCACTGGCTATGTAGTCTAGTAGCTCGTTACTCAGTGAAGCTCTCTACGTACACATGCTTAGCACTTGCTATGTAGTCTAGTAGCTCGTTACTCAGTGAAGCTCTCTACGTACACATGCTTAGCACTTGCTATGTAGTCCAGTAGCTCGTTACTCAGTAAAGCTCTCTACGTACACATGCTTAGCACTTGCTATGTAGTCCAGTACCTTGCTACTCAGTGTAGCTCTCTACGTACACATGCTTAGCACTTGCTATGTAGTCTAGTAGCTCGTTACTCAGTGACGCTCTCTACGTACACATGCTTAGCACTTGCTATGTAGTCTAGTAGCTCGTTACTCAGTGTGTGTAGCTCTCTACGTACACATGCTTAGCACTTGCTATGTAGTCTAGTAGCTCGTTATTCAGTGTAGCTCTCTACGTACACATGCTTAGCACTGGCTATGTAGTCTAGTAGCTCGTTACTCAGTGAAGCTCTCTACATACACATGCTTAGCACTGGCTATGTAGTCTAGTAGCTCGTTACTCAGTGAAGCTCTCTACGTACACATGCTTAGCACTTGCTATGTAGTCTAGTAGCTCGTTACTCAGTGAAGCTCTCTACGTACACATGCTTAGCACTTGCTATGTAGTCTAGTAGCTCGTTACTCAGTAAAGCTCTCTACGTACACATGCTTAGCACTTGCTATGTAGTCCAGTAGCTTGATACTCAGTGTAGCTCTCTAAGTACACATGCTTAGCACTTGCTAAGTAGTCTAGTAGCTCGTTACTCAGTGACGCTCTCTACGTACACATGCTTAGCACTTGCTATGTAGTCTAGTAGCTCGTTACTCAGTGTGTGTAGCTCTCTACGTACACATGCTTAGCACTTGCTATGTAGTCTAGTAGCTCGGTATTCAGTGTAGCTCTCTACGTACACATGCTTAGCACTGGCTATGTAGTCTAGTAGCTCGTTACTCAGTGAAGCTCTCTACATACACATGCTTAGCACTGGCTATGTAGTCTAGTAGCTCGTTACTCAGTGAAGCTCTCTACGTACACATGCTTAGCACTTGCTATATAGTCTAGTAGCTCGTTACTCAGTGAAGCTCTCTACGTACACATGCTTAGCACTTGCTATGTAGTCTAGTAGCTCGTTACTCAGTGAAGCTATCTACATACACATGCTTAGCACTTGCTATGTAGTCTAGTAGCTCGTTACTCAGTGAAGCTCTCTACGTACACATGTTTAGCACTGGCTATGTAGTCTAGTAGCTCGTTACTCAGTGAAGCTATCTATATACACATGCTTAGCACTTGCTATGTAGTCTAGTAGCTCGTTACTCAGTGTAGCTCTCTACGTACACATGCTTAGCACTGGCTATGTAGTCTAGTAGCTCGTTACTCAGTGTAGCTCTCTACGTACACATGCTTAGCACTGGCTATGTAGTCTAGTAGCTCGTTACTCAGTGAAGCTCTCTACGTACACATGCTTAGCACTGGCTATGTAGTCTAGTAGCTCGTTACTCAGTGAAGCTCTCTACGTACACATGCTTAGCACTTGCTATGTAGTCTAGTAGCTCGTTACTCAGTGTAGCTCTCTACGTACACATGCTTAGCACTTGCTATGTAGTCTAGTAGCTCGTTACTCAGTGAAGCTCTCTACGTACACATGCTTAGCACTTGCTATGTAGTCCAGTAGCTTGTTACTCAGTGTAGCTCTCTACGTACACATGCTTAGCACTTGCTATGTAGTCTAGTAGCTCGTTACTCAGTGACGCTCTCTACGTACACATGCTTAGCACTTGCTATGTAGTCTAGTAGCTCGTTACTCAGTGTGTGTAGCTCTCTACGTACACATGCTTAGCACTTGCTATGTAGTCTAGTAGCTCGTTATTCAGTGTAGCTCTCTACGTACACATGCTTAGCACTGGCTATGTAGTCTAGTAGCTCGTTACTCAGTGAAGCTCTCTACATACACATGCTTAGCACTGGCTATGTAGTCTAGTAGCTCGTTACTCAGTGAAGCTCTCTACGTACACATGCTTAGCACTTGCTATGTAGTCTAGTAGCTCGTTACTCAGTGAAGCTCTCTACGTACACATGCTTAGCACTTGCTATGTAGTCTAGTAGCTCGTTACTCAGTGAAGCTCTCTACGTACACATGCTTAGCACTTGCTATGTAGTCCAGTAGCTCGTTACTCAGTGTAGCTCTCTACGTACACATGCTTAGCACTTGCTATGTAGTCTAGTAGCTCGTTACTCAGTGAAGCTCTCTACGTACACATGCTTAGCACTTGCTATGTAGTCTAGTAGCTCGTTACTCAGTGTGTGTAGCTCTCTACGTACACATGCTTAGCACTTGCTATGTAGTCTAGTAGCTCGTTATTCAGTGTAGCTCTCTACGTACACATGCTTAGCACTGGCTATGTAGTCTAGTAGCTCGTTACTCAGTGAAGCTCTCTACATACACATGCTTAGCACTGGCTATGTAGTCTAGTAGCTCGTTACTCAGTGAAGCTCTCTACGTACACATGCTTAGCACTTGCTATGTAGTCTAGTAGCTCGTTACTCAGTGAAGCTCTCTACGTACACATGCTTAGCACTTGCTATGTAGTCTAGTAGCTCGTTACTCAGTGAAGCTCTCTACGTACACATGCTTAGCACTTGCTATGTAGTCCAGTAGCTCGTTACTCAGTGTAGCTCTCTACGTACACATGCTTAGCACTTGCTATGTAGTCTAGTAGCTCGTTACTCAGTGACGCTCTCTACGTACACATGCTTAGCACTTGCTATGTAGTCTAGTAGCTCGTTACTCAGTGTAGCTCTCTACGTACACATGCTTAGCACTTGCTATGTAGTCTAGTAGCTCGTTACTCAGTGAAGCTCTCTACGTACACATGCTTAGCACTTGCTATGTAGTCTAGTAGCTCGTTACTCAGTGAAGCTCTCTACGTACACATGCTTAGCACTTGCTATGTAGTCTAGTAGCTCGTTACTCAGTGAAGCTCTCTACGTACACATGCTTAGCACTTGCTATGTAGTCTAGTAGCTCGTTACTCAGTGAAGCTCTCTACATACACATGCTTAGCACTTGCTATGTAGTCTAGTAGCTCGTTACTCAGTCGTGAAGCTCTCTACGTACACATGCTTAGCACTTGCTATGTAGTCTAGTAGCTCGTAACGTGAAGCTCTCTACATACACATGCTTAGCACTTGCTATGTAGTCCACTAGCTCGTTACACAGTGTAGCTCTCTACGTACACATGCTTAGCACTTGCTATGTAGTCTAGTAGCTCGTTACTCAGTGAAGCTCTCTACGTACACATGCTTAGCACTTGCTATGTAGTCTAGTAGCTCGTTACTCAGTGAAGCTCTACGACGCTTTTTTTTAGTAGCTCTACTCAAAAAAGCTCTCTACGCATGCTTAGCACTTGCTATGTCTAGTAGCTCGTTTTCAGTGAAGCTCTCTACGTACACATGCTTAGCACTGCTATGTACGTCTAGTGAAAGTGGAACAACGTTTAAAAACTTCACGTTACCAGTTGTGTAGCTCTCTACGTACACATGCTTAGCACTTGTATGTAGTGTAGTAGCTCGTTATTAGTGTAGCTCTCTACGTACACATGTTTAGCACTGGCTATGTAGTCTAGTAGCTCGTTACTCAGTGAAGCTCTCTACATACACATGCTTAGCACTTGCTATGTAGTCTAGTAGCTCGTTACTCAGTGTAGCTCTCTACGTACACATGCTTAGCACTGGCTATGTAGTCTAGTAGCTCGTTACTCAGTGAAGCTCTCTACGTACACATGCTTAGCACTTGCTATGTAGTCTAGTAGCTCGTTACTCAGTGTAGCTCTCTACGTACACATGCTTAGCACTGGCTATGTAGTCTAGTAGCTCGTTACTCAGTGTAGCTCTCTACGTACACATG
>CM026401.1:1440800-1465074 GCA_014843695.1 Archivesica marissinica
CGGACTTCATTGGTAGACGGATAAAAGAGTTCGAGGGTGTGCCTCTTCAGCGCCCCAGTGTTAGCTGTCGCTGATCTAGGTAAGTGTTGATACTCCGAAGAGTCGATGCGGGTCCTCGTCTGTATGCGCCAGCGGTGTGGATTGGTCACTTCGGGACGGTGACTCAATCTCCCGATGTGAGCTCAGGATGACATCCCCAGGAGGTTTCTTGATTCCGTGGCAGGGTGACAAAGCCTGGTCTTTCTGTACTCGGTCCCTTGTAAGGCCACACTCCTCACTGTTGGTCACCCCGCAGCAGCATTAATACGGATCTGACAGTTAGACATCTGGTCGTCGATTGTCACTCAGAGGAGCGTGGATACCACGACTATTGCCGCTCCCTCAGGTCCGCCGTCTCGTCTATCCGCCGGAGAAGTAGAAGGAAGAGAAAGTGTCGAAACGAGCCGGCGAAGATATAGCGCCAAAACATCACTATCTAGAGTGCTCGCTATCTAGAAGAGCTGGTGGATCTGTCCTGATGTGCTGTAGCCATGGATCCACATGCTGGCGAGCGTAGTTAAAAATCGACTTGATCTCCGCTTTTATATGGATCACAAATCGGATTGACCTACATAGCCCAATCTTACAACGCCAGACGTCAACAATTGTCATTCAGCCAATCAGCGATCAGCTACTGTAACGGTGTTCGGCTCGATGCTAAAATCAAAAACTGTTTGCTTTATCCCATGTATATATAATATTACCGAAATAACAGTTATTACTGATCGTGCTTTGTTTTATTACACATACCAATATTACATATGCTGACACCACACTTTATAATGACAAAACAATTGCAAAACGCGACTGGCTGGGTGAGAGAGCTCAAATGCAGCCTCCCGAGAAATACACCAACCCAACACAGATATCCATGCAAACGTTAAATAAACACCACAAACAATGAATGTATGAATTAATGTATGTATGCATGCACCCTTAGGTTAATTACTTGTGTTGGGACTTATGGTTTGTTTATGCACTAAGCTATACTAATGCTACCTTAATACAATAAAGGATTTCCTAACTGACTGCATACTGTTCGAGTGACAAACTGAGAGAATCCTTTCCAAGTACTTGGGTGGCCCTAAAAAGGGCCGTTGTGTTGTGGTGGTACCGACACGAGTACGAGAGCTTACTTGCTGCTGGTGTACTTGGTGACGGCCTTGGTACCCTCACTGACGGCGTGCTTGGCAAGCTCACCGGGCAGGAGAAGACGGACAGCGGTCTGGATCTCTCTGCTAGTTATGGTCGATCGCTTGTTGTAGTGAGCCAGTCTGGACGCCTCGGCTGCAATTCTCTCGAAAATGTCGTTGACAAAGCTGTTCATGATGGACATGGCTTTGCTAGAGACACCTGTATCAGGGTGCACTTGTTTCAACACCTTGTATATGTAGATAGAGTAGGATTCGCGCCTCTTCCTCCTCCTTTTCTTGTCGGTAGACCTGGCGGTCTTCGCCTTTGTCACCGTTTTCTTGGCTCCCTTGCTTGCTAGACCTTTAGCTGGCATGATTATGCAGTAGTAATATTTGCGATCATGTTGTGTTTCATTTTAATGAGGGTCGATCCGCATTTAATGCATTATGATCCGACCCCGCCGTGTGCCCCGCACGACTTGGCGTGTTTTTCAGCCCGCCTAAAAGACGTGTTTCCGTTGCCAAAAAGGGCACTTTACCTCTCTGTTTGATTTAGAGAGTATATGCCAAAGTGTAATTTTGGTGCCAAAGTGGTTCACTGTACTGACCAATGAGATCAAAGTATACAGTGATCCTTTATGTTAATAGCAAGAAGTGACGGCATTGTTCGTGCGTTGTCATTTCTTGCTATTGGTTTGTTTTTGTGTGTGTTTGATTTTGTTGTTTGGGTGAGTATGTGTGTGTATATAATCTATACTTGTGGAATGAGTGTGGTGAGTATGTGTGTCTTACCGGGGCGTTTACTTCTATGGCCTTGTACTCAGGCGTTGCCATGCCTCTATAAGGGGACTGGGGGAGGATTATTCTTGTATTCTTGATATCACATTTCGTGATGTTGGCTCGGGCACTGCTGTGCCTTGGCGCCTGGGTCTGCGACACTACGCCGTCCACCACTGGGTATTGAAGTCAGGCGTTGCCATGCCTCTATAAGGGGGCCGGGGAGAGGACTATTCTTGTATTCTTGATATCACATTTCGTGATGTTGGCTTGGGCACTGCTGTGCATTGGTGTTTGTGTCTGTGGCAGAACGTTTTCTACCAATGGGTATTGCAGTCAGGCGTTGCCATGCCTCTATAAGGGGATCGGGGAGGACTATTCTTGTATTCTTGATATCACATTTCGTGATGTTGGCTTGGGCACTGCTGTGTTTTTGTGTTAGGGTCTGTGATAGGACGTTGCCTATCACTGTGTATTGCAGTCAGGCGTTGCTTTGCCTCTATATAGGTGGGCAATGGATCCGGTTGTTGCGGGCTATTATTGTGTTCCTGTTTTTGTTTTTCTATTGGTTGACTTGTTTATTGTTGTTTTGGTAATTCTATGTGTGTTGTTGTGAGTGTGCGAATATACCATTGTGCGGGTCAGTCTGGTTGTACTACTAATCATGCCAGGGTATGGTAGCTGGGGACATCCCAAGTAACGGTTACGAAGTCTCTATGCAGAGCGACATAAGGATCATCGAGGAAGTGCACCGTCCCAGCATTGATGTGCACCCGATACAGGTATTCCAGGTCAACCACGCCATCACTCCACAGCCCCACTCAAGCACATCCGAGCTCCACTTAGGGAGTTGTAGTGAATTGCTATTGTCTTCATAAGCGCCCAGACTCGCACACTACCAGACAGGCGTTGCTATGCCTCTACATTACGAATATATTGGTGGAGGAAGACCCCTGATTCCCCTCCGGTCTATTATTAGGTCCGGTTGGGTCTCAGGGTAGAACCACCGACCTATCGTAAGCTGTTTAAATAGCTTTCTCACATGCCTTTATTTCTGTTATATTGAATATCGTAAGGTGGCTTGTTTGGTGAGAGGTAGTGCTTGGGGTCATGACCGCAATCAGCCCTACCACGGAGGTCCCATATGAATTTTGTTTTGTTTCGATCTCTATTGTATATTATTGTTGTATACTCTTGGTAGGTGTCATCTGGCATACATGCCATCTACCCATCTCTTTATTATTAAGATTCTAGTATTTATCTTCTTATATATTTTAAAGTGATATTTTAGACAAGTGTGTTTAGAATTCTATCTTATCATTTCTTATTCGCTATTCTCTTGTTAATATCTGTATAAACCCCTCTGGATGGATTATAAATAGTTCCCAGTTTATGTACCGTTATGTTTTTGAAGCTATTATGCAGATTCTCATGCGGTCTGTATAAAGTGCTATTATTTATATTCATTATGCCTGTATTTATTTCTATGCTTATGCTTGGGTATATCCAGTCTTACAGCTCGGTTGGGTATATCCAGTCTTACAGCTCGGTTGGGTATATCCAGTCTTACAGCTCGGTTCAAAATGTGCTTATAGTTTTACTCTTTAATTCCATTTTTATATTTATGTTTTAAGTTGTTTGTTTTTATTTGCTATGCTGTGTTTTCTCTGCCTGCTTTCAGTCGGTCGAATCTCCCGTTAGCCCGGTTTCTGAGTCCTATGCCATATCATTGATTAGCCCCTACTGCTTTGCCATCCAGTTTTCGTGTCTGTGCTGTTCTTCAAACCGTCCCTAGATTACACAACAAATGTTGAGCGTTCGTTGTTATCTAGCTAGGTTCCGCGTGATTATATTTTCTTCTGTTTATGATATGACACAGGTCCCAGTCGCCACGCCACTTGAGCTCCCTCGGTCCACAACAGAGTTACCATACTTATTTACAGTATATTTAATATTTGTTGTTATCAGATATTCGTTTGTTAGCAATTCGTAATTGCCTATTAGGTGTTATAATACATGTTGCCTGCTTCTGGATTTCTTGGTTTTGCTTATACCTGTACTATGATCCCCCCCCTTGTTAATTGTACTTATAATTTAATTGGTGATTGGATTTGTTATCAGATGTCAGTCTTTGTGTTACTATCAGCTTCCACTGCGTATTTATAATAGTATTGCAGTAATAAGTACTTTATATTACAACCAGTAACCCATACTGTGTGGCGACGTATCAATGGATATGCGAGTCTATACTCGCCATGCGGGACAGGGGGTCACTGTTTGAAAGAAATAATTGTTGTGCATGACTATACTGCTTATGATAACATGCATAAATGGATAATTTATGTTACCCTTGACATGCGATCTTTCTAATACTCTGTATACATGCATGCTTGATAGGTGTTATACATATATTGTTGTACACCAACCTCTCTATTATTTAAGTCGTAGCCCTGTTACAGCTCGTTCGCCCTGGGTGACGATGACAGCCCCGAAGTTCGTGCATTACTGATTCTATCTCGACGTTGCTCCCCTACAAGTTACCTAAGTTCGATAATCTCCCTCTCGCTCTCCCGCTGCGATTACCTCCCACTCTCTCCCACTCCCTCCCACATGACCTGGGTATCAGGAGCGGTTAATATAAATTTCCAATACCATGTCTAGCAGTCGAGTTAGAGTTAACTGTGTATAAACTATCTATTACAGGTTATGGGAGTATTGGCATTATTTTGTTAGTATTATATGATATTGTATCCCAATTTGTTATGTCCTCGCTATAGTGTGTTGTCTATATTATTACCCTGTTACTACACCATTGTACATTGTTATTATATTATATATCGCTTAATCTACGTGTTGTTGGTGATAGAATATTTGAGAAGCTGTTTCGTGTATGTTTATTGTTGTTTCTGTGATTGTTTTCGTGCTGGATGATTATCTATTTGGGTCCCTTTTCAATGGTTGCTTCCGACATTGGATGTTGTTCATGTGAGGTTAATAGATGTGTATTGTTGTCTAACGTGTCTACTGCATTGGTATCTGTTTGAATTATGTAAATGTACTCATGATTCTCTTTGGTTTCCTCTTGGATTTTATTCCCACATCCCTGTTCATGTTCTGTTATCGTCACTTCCTGCAATGCCAGCCAGTTTTCGTGTCTTTGCTGTTTTTCGTACCTCCCAGGACATTTGGTCCTACGTTTAGCGTGTGACCGGTAACCTGCTTGGTACCTTTTATTGTCTTCTCCTATGAGGGGGTGGTGTGGACGTGTCTTCGAGGAGGGAACCATTCGAGTCTAATCATTTGAGTGTGTGTGGTATGATTTACTGGATTTGTGTTAATCTTTCTTGTCATTGTTGTGTTTGCAGCCAAACCTGACTCGAGCAGCCAGTCAATGGGAGTACAGATGTTTGTGATCACCCCCGATGCTTACTTGACTGTACTTGTTAAGTATGTGTTTGTTTATCGTGCCTCCCCATCTTTTAGTGTATCGATGCGTTGTGCCTCTCTGTCTTACTATTTTTCTTATTTGTCTATATCATTTGTGGAGTGTTGTTTTGATTGTCTAACTTTGATAATTCGTTCTGTTGAGTGCATCCCCTATGTATGTTCTACTGTAAATAGTTGTGCCCAAGTGTCCCTTTGTTAGAGTTGTGTGTTATTGTGTTAGTAAAACAATTTGTTAGCTTTTTATTATTCTCTGTTTTTGGCTTAGATCATGTTGGTTAGTTTCTACCCTCGGTGTTGTTATTGTTAACCCCTTTTCTTGTTATTTCTAATTTAATATCCTTCCTTCTGCAGCGTAATTGGGTGTGACTTCCCTTAATTCTACAATGTTATGGTAATTACCTCACCCCGGTCTGTGTTCTCTTATTAAACACTTTTATGAGTGACTGGAATTTGCTCTAGATTGACTTCGGTTAGGCTTGGATGTAACATTATCTGTTTCTTGGACTTGTGCTGTAATTAACTTGTTGAGTAATACTGTAATTATATAATAGTTTAGCTTGATGTATACTCCTTGTATCATATTTTATTAACTTTTATATAATGTTGTTGTTGTTGTTGTTGCTGCTGCTGTTTGTTGTTGTTGCTATTATTGTTGTTTGTTTGTTTGTAGTTGATGTTTGTTGTTGTTGCTATTATTGTTGTTTGTTTGTTTGTAGTTGATGTTTGTTGTTGTTGCTGCTGCTGTTGTTGTTGGTGTTGTTATTGTCGTGGTCGTGGTCGTCGTGGTCGTGGTCGTCGTCGTTGTCGTTGTCGTTGTCGTTGTCGTTGTCGTTGTCGTTGTCGTTGTCGTTGTCGTTGTCGTTGTCGTTGTCGTTGTCGTTGTTGTCGTTGTATACTGTGTGTATTATTGTAAGCTTAGTTTATGCATAATACTTTTATGATTATTCCTGAGTCTTGGCGTGAGTTGGGTGCTATTTGTGTTATTTTAGTTCTGTTATATTACTGGGCCGGTCCAGCGGTTAACCGGTATGGATCGCACCAACTCCGTTAGAAAATGTCAACTGCTGTAATAGAAAATGAGACACGGTCTGAGTGGGGCTCGAACCCGTGGTCATCAGTGATGATAGGTTACAGTGGTATACAAGTCAGCGACCTTAATCACTCGACCACGAAGGCGGAGTTGTGTTATTTTATTTTCAATATCTTTTGTTTTTAAATTTTATTATTTAGTTGATATCTATAGTTATTGCCTCTATATTTAGGGGTGTTCATTACTCGAGATAGATATGGTAACTGGCAGTAATGTCCATATATATTCGAATTTATTGAGTTGACAGCTAAGTAAAAGCTGCGCGCATACCCCCCCTTTTCCTATTCATGTGAGGTAGAACAATGGGCTATTAGTCCGGTTAATCTGCCTTCTCGTGTTTATTCTGTCTTGATTAGTTCGGCTATAAATCCGGCCACGAGGTGTTCATGGTCTGGGCTCCGCGGCTTTATTGCCATTAAAATATGTCTGTTTGCAATTTATGTTCTGTACGCTGTTAGAATTCTGGCCTTGCATGCTGGTAGAAGGTGTTACTTGAGCGTTAATGTGCTATCTTGGGTATTAGTTGTGTAATAAGCTGGTGCTTTCCTTATGCCAAATGTTTGACACTATGCGATATTTAGTTACCCTGCGCCCTGGGTGTTATGCATTTGTCCGTTGTCATCGTGGCCGCTGTTAATCTGCCTTTATACTATAGTTGATGTTGGCTCCAGCTTCTTTTTATTTTATTATTATTTGTTACGTCTGAAAGTTTTATGTGCATTCGTACTGCCTGTTTTACTAAGAGATGGCCTTTAATGTATGAGCTAGATTATATGCCACAGAAAGAACTACAAGCACATGCATTTCGGGTTCTTGACGCGTGTTTTGTGTCATCCGATCAATATATGTTGAGTATGCTTTCTTATCACATGTGTATTTGCATATGTGCAAATATGTCCGTCTTTGTGTCAGGTGCTGTTAACAGTGGTACTTGCCATGTATAAGTTAGTGTTTATACCATGCGACTCGTTTTAAACTGGCTTCCCTTGTGTGATCGTTCAGATCCCAGATTAGATTGAACAGGCGTTACATCTGTGTTGTGATATCTAGTACTGTGTATATTTTTAATGTATTATTTTATATGTAGTCGTGACTGGGGGTGTATTAATGGCTACCGATTTGTTCTATGGTTATGTAATTTTCTCCGTACCCCTAGTCAGTTGCAATAATCGGTCCATTTTTCTCCTGTGCGTTTGCCTTTGTTTTAACTATATCGCTCGCGGACTTTATAGCCTATTTAAAAGGACTTTCCTCGTTGATCTGATTGTACTGCCGCCTAAGTCGGTCAGGTATCCCAGCATAGTAACCGATACATTATTTAGATATACCTATACGGGTGTATTGTCAATGAGTTAGGTTCACATACATGTATGGATCGTATGGTATAATGCCAGTGGATATTGGATCTGCTGCCTAAGCCAGTCAGGTACATGGTATCCACGGTTTATCCTGTTTATGTGCGCTTGTACGCCTAAGACGAGCTCTCAGGGCGGATATACATACGACTAACCATACACATACGATTAACTGTTTTTTGTTTGTTTTTTATTTGTTTTTTATTTTAACACTTACTTATGAGGTGGATTTCCAGATAGTTTTATGAGTTTTTATAAGTTGTTTTCGAGTCCTGTTTCTTTGATGTATGTACATGGGGTGTTCCTTATCTTATCTTCGAAAGGTGAGGGCGGATTAAGCAGTGTTTTTTTGTTAATTACTATTATACCTATGTTATACAACTCAGCTTCAAGGTTTTGTCTTTGTGTCTTGTGCTTACTTCAAGTAAAGGATACATGTTCAAATGTTTCTATCTCGTTGCAATATGTGCCCTTTTTGTTATCTATATATATTTCAGCTTTTAATAGAGGATTGCCAAGTTTTTTAATCTCGTGTATATTTGGTCCAAATTCACATTTGTGCTATATACTTTTAAACTTGGAGGTATTATAGGGTATATGTGTTTGTTGTGAAAATTTGAGCTGTTGTACACGGTCCATTGTTTTTGAAATTTGTTTTTAATTGTTGTGGTAATGAGATTGTATGCTTCTGTTGCACTAAGATTTAGTGGAATGTGATCTCCATTGATACTTGCTTCTCGTGCGCAGTAATCTGCATGCTCATTGCCACGGATGCCTACCAGATATATATGTTAAAAGATTTACGGAATGTTTGTTAAAACAATATAAATAAGCACAAGATAAGACTACTTCACACTTTTTAAATTGGGTGCTATTTGTGTTATTTTATGTTATGTTATATTTCTGGTTTTACGCCTGCCTCAGCACCATTCCGGGCCATATCGCCGGCGGGCAGTTTAACTAACAACACCCCACCGGGCAGGCTCCAGAGGCCAACCAGCACCCGGGCGCACCCACCCCCTCAAGAAACCGTCAACTGTTTGATATAAATGAGACACGGTCTGAGTGGGGCCCGAACCCGCGGTCATCAGCGATGATAGGTTACAGCGGCCCACAAGACCGCGACCTTAACATTTCAGTAGCTCCGTGTCTGCGTTCGTTTTAGCCAAGCAGTGTAGGTATTTGATCATCAGTGTGTGTGTGTGCGTTGGTTTGGGGGGGGGGGGGTTTACGTGTGTTTATCATCGCTACCGGTTGCCCCTATGAGCGACGCCTCCTGGAGAGAATAATCATTTTAGAACTAGTTTCTAATAATTACATGAGTAAACAATGTATCGTTATGCTATGTGCTACCTAAACATGTTATTTCGATAATATTCTTGTTAAACTGAGCGTTCTGACAATGTAGTTAAGTTCCTTAGTTAGTTGTTAAAAACGGTTTTGTTTTCTTTTAAAAAAAAAAAAATTTTTAAATTAATTACCAGGTTTTCTATCTGGTGGTTGCGAATGGAGGGGACGTGTGCGGATGGAGTGGGGTATACGATTTCGTTCTTATTGGTTTAATTGCTATTCATTGTTTCCCCCCCCCCCCATCCCAAGTTTTTCTCTTCGTTTCTTGCCCTCTTTAATCCTCTCATTATGTACTGAATTCTTCTACCTGTCGCTTTTTGAAGTGGTTTGTATAAGAGGATAATCATTTAATCACGGGTTACTGAGATAATAAAATACTTCCCTTTCTGCCTGAATTAGTATCCCTCCATGGCGCGAGCAACATCTATGAAATTACCATATCATTGCGACGCGTGGCGTTTCAGTATTCGTTGAGTTTCCAGTCGACATGAGATTAATGATGTGTATTTAATATCTTTAGTATTGCTGTATCTTTGAGGAATTGATGCTTTGTTTATTTTTCAGGCATTTTTGTTTATTTGTTATTTGTTTTATTCTCAAATACATCTTCTTTTAATTTTCCTTATTGTGGTATTTATATAGCTTGTAACCGCATGTGGGTTAGCGTCACGTAGCGACCACTGATCTTTCTGATACGATTTCCTTTCTACCCCCACTGGATAGGATAATTGTGTGAGAAATTGTATTTGTGTTTTACTCTTATTTATCGTCGCTCTCGGTTGTCCATATGGGGGATAGTGCAATGATACGGATATAGACCCATTTCCCTCTGATTCCCTTTCGTGCACTGTGTACAGCACCGGCACGAGACTCCGGTCCCAATTCCAGTCTGGAAGGCTGTCCCCTCCACCTAGGCCAGTCGGAGGACCGAATTTTCCTTTCCTGGTTCCCCATCCCAGCATATTACCATTGGACTACAGATCTGTCTGGGGAATTGTACTTGTATGATTTGCTTGGTTGTATCCCTTATCACGAGATCGTAGGCCTATATTTGTATTCTTTCGTAGGGGTGTTTTACTTGTCACTATATTTCAGTTCCTGCACTTATAGCTATTTTCGTTATATTTGTTTAATTATTGGTTGTGATGATTCCGTCTGTTTTTCTTGTTACTATAGTTTTGCCTTTAGATTTGTGTCTTTGATGAAGGTAAACACTATTGTTCTGATTGATTCTGCTAGTTCTTTGGGGGGATCTAGTAGTGTTTGTTTATTTATGTTGACTATCCCTAATCTGAGTATGTCCGCCTCCATTTGTCTTTGTTCTACTTGATATTGAGTACATCTGAAGAATGTATGCTCAAACGTTTCCGGTTCGTTGCATATTAAACAGTTAGTTTCTGGCTTCACCTTGTCCTCGGTGGCTAGCCTTGAGGCTGTTAGTTTTAGTCGAGTGTATATTTTATCATAGGTGGGGTTTGCGTGATAGGTTAATATTTTGGTGGGGGGTTTTGTGTTAATTTTAGTTGAGTTCTTAGATATATATTGTTTCCATTGGTTGTGAAATTTTAACTTAATTTTGTGTTTTATTAATGAGTTGACTTCTGGTACACTTAGTTTTAGTGGGAGTATTGTTCCTGTTTGACTTCCGGTTTTGGCGCAGCTGTCTGCTTGTTCATTTCCTTCTATTCCTATATGACTGGGGACCCACACAAATTGTATAACTATTTTATTTTGTATCATTTCACTTGTTGTCTTTAGAATAAGATTCAAGAGATCTGGGCGGGATTTGGAGTGCCCTGTTTGAATAGATTGTAGGGAGCTTAGACTGTCTGTGAGAATGGCTGCTTGTGGCATCTGTTTTTTTTATTATGTAGTTTAATGCATATTGAATTGCTAGCATCTCGCATGTATATATTGAGGCATGGTCATTTAATTTTATTGGTATTTTATTGATTAGTGTATTTTTTAAGTCGTAGGCGACCACCCCCGCTCCTGTAATCATTTTATCCACATCTTTGCTCCCGTCGGTGTATATTTTGTAGTACTCATGGTATTTGGTATGTATGTGTTTATTGGCGATGGTAAGCTTGTTTTTGTTGGATGTTATGCCAGAGGTTAGTTCAGTTAATTCTATGTCCGGTTTAATTATTGATATGTTTGTCAGGTTTGAGTATGTGGGTTTCAGTATTTGTATACCATTGAGCTCAAATTCTAGTACTAATTTTTCAATTTTTTGTGTATACGGTAATGTATGAGTTATTCGTTTGTGAAGTTTGTGTACGTATATTGGGTCTTCGAAGATTAGGTTATTGATTGGCAGTTTATTTCCTAATCGGTTACTTCTTGCCCAATATTTTAACATACTTTGTTCTATTTGTAGTTTTAGTGGTAACTCATTAGTCTCAATTAGCATTGGGATTGTCTTCGTGTAATGAGGGCATCCTATGATAGTTCTGATGCATTTGTTTTGAGTTCTTTGTAATTTGGTTAGTTGTTCTTCTGTTGCCGATGCATATATAATATTTCCATAATTTATTTTACTTAATATAAGAGCTTTGTATATTTTCATGAGTGATTTCTTATCTGTTCCCCAGTCTTTTCCTTTAATACATCTAATGAGTTGTAGGTCCTTGTTGCATCGTTTGATGAGGTCTGCTATGTGGAATTTCCATGTTAGTTTTTTATCGAAGTTTAGGCCAAGGAATTTACCTGTTGAGTTATAATTGAGAGTTTTGTTGCCTAACTTTAGTTTGGGGAAGTTAGGGTTATTTTCTGGTGCTTTAATTATGGCTCTGTGGATAATGAGCACTTGTGTTTTATCTGGGTTAATTTTAAATCCCCATTTGTTGCTCCATTGTTCAGTAACATTTAGAGCTTCTTGGGCTTTTTTAACAGCCAACTGGGGGTTTTTGGAGCTTACCCATGTCGCAGAGTCGTCGACGAATTGAGATAATTCTGCCTTGTGGGATGGATTCTTCTTGTTATGTTTATTTATAGCATCCCTAAGTGTATTCATCATTAGACTGAAAATTATGGGTGAGAGTACACTTCCTTGCGGGCATCCATTTTCTGTTATTAATGGTTCCGATATTTGCCCACTCTTCTTGACCTTTATTATTCGTGTTTCCAAGAATGTCTTAATCCATTTTAATAGTCTACCTTTTATCCCTATACTCAGCATATATACCAAGGCTCCTCCATTTCATAGTTTATCAAATGCATTGCTAAGGTCAAGAAAAATGGCAATTAAATACTGATTTCCCAGCATGGCTGGTTTGCCATCTGACTCTAGTCTGAGTAGATTATCTTCGCAGGAGTGATTCGCCCTACATCCTGATTGATAGTTTGAGATGAGGTGATTTTGTTCTAGGTAGTTGCATAATCGAGGTTTGATCATTTTTTGCATTAGTTTTGTGAATGTAGATGTTAGCGATATTGGCCGGTATGATGCAGGATTTTGTCTGTCTTTATTGGGTTTGAGTATGGGTATGATTACCGCCTCACTCCAACTGTCCGGGGTTTCACCTTGATCCCATGACTGGTTGTAGAGGTGGAGCAATGTGTTTTTGGCTGATTCTGGGAGGCTTTTTAATATGGTATAGTGAATATTATCTTCTCCTGGTGCACCAATTTTACACTGCTTTAGTGCCATATTTAGGTCAAATAGATTGAAGTCTGCATTATATTCTTCTTTACTAGTTGTTGATTGTTTGGATATTAGTGAGTAGCATATTCGTTCGACGCTTGCTTTTGTTTGTACGAATTCCTGTGAGTAACCTGTGTTACTGCTTACATTTTGGTAATGCTCGCCTAATACCTGTGCTTGCTCTGCGGGATTAGTTATGACTTTATCGTTAGTTTTTAGGATTGTAGTATTGCTGGGGGAACTTCCCTTTACTCTTTTTAGAAAGTTCCATAACTCGGTGGCTGTTGTTTTATATGTTATACCCGAGCAGTAGTTTTGCCATGAATTGTTTTTTGTTTCTGTTATTATTTGTTGAGTTTTGGTTCTGGCCTCGCGCCATTTTTCTGAGTTATAATTTGATCGATTTCTTTTAAATCTTTGTCTGCATATTTCTCTATGCTTTACTGCATCATCGCATTCTTGATTCCACCAATTATTCGTTGTTTTAGTGGTTGAGATATACTTGGGTTTTGATTTTGGTATTGTTTCACTTAGTATTTTGTTCAGTTTTTCCGTGAATGTTGAGAAGTTATTGTTGATAGTGTTCTCAGTTGTATTATAACTGAGTTCGTGCTGACACATGCGCTGGAAATCTCTCCATTGTTGATTTGATGTTTTCTTGTATTTCCATTTGGCTTCTATTTTAATTCCTTCTTTGTGTATAGGTATATTTATTAGGGCCAGTAGAGGTAAGTGGTCACTCCCTAGTGTGTCATTGATTACTGCGAATTGCGTTTTGTGGTGTAGGTGTGCTGATATTAGCATGAGATCTATAGCTGAATCTTTATATGTTTGTGTATCCGATATGTGTGTGATTTCGCCTTGATTAAGATAATTAAGGTTTTTGTCTTCTAGTAATTGTAATAAGTGTTCTGCTTGTGCGTCATGCCTGTAATCTCCTTCTGGGTTCCAGCATCCATGTTTGAGATTAAAGTCCCCTGCTATTAGTGTATTGTATGAGATGTCAGAGAAGATTTTATTGTATTCCAGGTTGGTGTTTAGTTTATTCTCTTTTGCATAATAATTATATATAGTAATATTTTCTTCTCTTCCCATTACAGTTATTGCCATTGTTTCGATTTCTGATGTGAATATTAATGTTTTTTCTATGAATGGGAGTCCGTGTCTCACATATATTGCCAAGCCTCCGTGGTTTTTACTTCCATCGCCTTTGTATTTGATAGCCGGTTTTTGGTAGCCTTTAAAATTAAATATCTTTTGTCCGACTTTTAGTTTCGTTTCTTGTAGGCAAATGATGTCTATTGGTTCCTTTGTTTGATCGAGGTATGCTTGTAATTGGTTGCATTTGGTATTTTTCCCCCCTCTCATTCCTCTAATGTTCCATGACAGTATGCCAATTAGTGGTTTATTTTTATCTTGGTTAGCCATTGTTTTTTGTCGATATTATGGTGGTTGTATATTATCCGTGTAGTTATTTATTCTTAGCTGTGTGATATCGTCTGTATCGGAAGTATTTACTTCTATTACTTATTTATATATTTCAGTCTATATTTCTTAGCTGTGTGATATCGTCTGTATCGGAATTATTTACTTCTATTACTTATTAATATATTTCAGTCAATATTTCTTAGCTGTGTGATGTCGTCTGTATCGGAATTATTTACTTCTATTACTTATTAATATATTTCAGTCAATATTTCTTAGCTGTGTGATATCGTCTGTATCGGAATTATTTACTTCTATTACTTATTAATATATTTCAGTCAATATTTCTTAGCTGTGTGATGTCGTCTGTATCGGAATTATTTACTTCTATTACTTATTAATATATTTCAGTCAATATTTCTTAGCTGTGTGATATCGTCTGTATCGGAATTATTTACTTCTATTACTTATTAATATATTTCAGTCAATATTTCTTAGCTGTGTGATGTCGTCTGTATCGGAATTATTTACTTCTATTACTTATTAATATATTTCAGTCAATATTTCTTAGCTGTGTGATATCGTCTGTATCGGAATTATTTACTTCTATTACTTATTAATATATTTCAGTCAATATTTCTTAGCTGTGTGATGTCGTCTGTATCGGAATTATTTACTTCTATTACTTATTAATATATTTCAGTCAATATTTCTTAGCTGTGTGATATCGTCTGTATCGGAATTATTTACTTCTATTACTTATTAATATATTTCAGTCAATATTTCTTAGCTGTGTGATGTCGTCTGTATCGGAATTATTTACTTCTATTACTTATTAATATATTTCAGTCAATATTTCTTAGCTGTGTGATATCGTCTGTATCGGAATTATTTACTTCTATTACTTATTAATATATTTCAGTCAATATTTCTTAGCTGTGTGATATCGTCTGTATCGGTATTATTTACTTCTATTACTTACTAATATATTTCAGTCAATATTTCATAGTCATCTATAATATTATGTTTCATCATGTATCAATATGCATCTAATGTTTGGAACGTCGTGTGTGTATTCATTGTGCGGTTTCTGATGCTATCGCCAATATATTCTGAAATTTATTCTTTATTAGTAAAATAGTATATATTTAGTATTACGTCGTAGTATTAGTTCTAGCTAGAGTGTAATATACGTTGGGTCCAAGAGTTTAATTCGTAGATATTCTCCTACTATTAGAACATAATGTATTTACTTATTTTATTAATTTAATTTTTTTTTTTAATTTAATTGTTGTTTTTTGTTTTTCAGGTTTTAGTCTATTTCCACTTTCATCTATGTTTTTTGTATAATATATATGCTAAAAATAACATTGGTTAGTATAGAAGTACATGCACTTGATCTTGGGGTTACCTCTTAATGTTTATGAGTCCAAGAGCGTTTGTAAGGGTTATTTCTCATGCAATACTTATATTGATTGTTCATGCATTATCTAGTATACTTATTTCAATAATTATAATAAATATATGTATTCATGCATCTTCTAGTCTATCGTTTACTTGCCACCTGTATGGGAACTGGTTGTCTTTATTCCGTATCTTTGATATATCTGTATTTTTCAAGACATAGACCTATTTTAATGTCTATACAGTTGTACACTGAACATACTTTGTGCGATATTTCAAGCCTTGGTGTTAACATAAACTGGAAAAGGGCCACTTGTAATGATTTAGAGCAGTATCGGACTATGCTTGTGGGTGATGCAGATTTTCAAAACATGGAATGGCAATGTTATGAGAAGAATGAAATTGACAATGCAATTTCCACACTCAGTGAGAAACTTCTGGATAGCGCAAAACATGCTCTCCCGATGAAACAGTATAAACCATTCTTGAAGCCGTATTGGTCCGAAGAACTTTCGAGATATCACAACAAAATGACTTCTTTACGCAACGTATGGTGTCGTGAAGGAAGACCACGTGACAAAACGAACCCTAGTTATGTTAACTATAAAAATGCTAAGTGTATTTTCAGAAGGATGCATAGAAACAGTGTGTATAATTATTTGGCTTTACAGGATCAGGAGCTTGATAGAACTGCTGAAGTAGACTCTGTACAATTTTGGAAACTAATAAATTCGAGAAAAAGGAAATCCCAGTCAAAAATGAGCTCTGGCATAAAGTTTCAAAATGATGTTATTCGAGACCGGAATGAGTTAACGAAACAGTGGGGTATTTATTTTAGAAATCTGTATTCTCCCTCTGAGTCAGAATCATTTGATGAGGCGTGGAAACAGACGGTGACAAATACTGTGAATGAAACGTTTAGTTGTCTGTCTACAGATCGACATGTGAGGGTTCTCCCGGAAGTTGTTACTGACGTGATTAAAACTTTACCTACCGGAAAAGCAGCCGGAGAAGACAATATTACATACGAGTATTTGATACATGCAAATGATATAGTGTCGGGTATTTTAGCCAATATTTTTACGTATATGTTGCGACACGGTTATATTCCAGACAGTTTGAAAAGGGGGATTATTATTACTTTACATAAAGGTGGTAAAAAGAGGAAAGATGATCCGAACAATTATCGTGCTATTACATTATCCTCCGTTATACTGAAAGTATTTGAAATGGTGCTTTTGTACAGATGTAAAGAAACTTTAATTAGTCAATTAAACATACAGCAAGGCGGATTTCAAGAAAAGTTAGGCTGTGTTATGACTTCGTTTGCCCTGCGGGAATGCATACACTTCTCAAGGGAAAATTCTTCACCTCTTTATGTTTGTTATTTGGACGGCAAACAAGCCTTTGACAATGTGTGGCACGACGGCCTATTCTACAAATTGATCGAATTAAACGTGGATGAGACGACATTAATTGGATTTAAAGAGCTGTACAAAAATGTAACCAGCAGTGTGAGATATAACGGTCTACTGTCACATGAATTCCCGGTGTTGCAATGCACGCGTCAAGGAGGGAAGAGCTCACCGTTACTGTATTTAATTTTTATAAACGGTCTCATACAGCAACTGGAACAAAGTGGCTATGGTATGTGTTTATACGGTATGAATGTTTGCAGTCCGACGGTGGCTGACGACATGGTATTGGTATCACTGTCAAAAAATGGTATGAACAATATGTTAAACATATGTGATAGTTATTCAAAACGATGGCGTTTTTGTTATAATGGTAGCAAATGTGCAGTTATAGTCTTTAATGAACGTTGTAAACCGCCAATTGATCGAACATTTAATCTTGGAAATGAACTGATAAAAGAAGCTGAAGACTATACGCATCTTGGTATTATATATGACAAATCCCTCTCGACAACAAAATTGATCCATCAAGCCTGTGTAAAAATCAGAGGGACGTTTCTTTGTGTTTCGAAGAATGGAATTGATACACAGTCGTTAAACCCTTTGACTTCAAAAACGATATATAAGTGCGTTGTTTTACCTAGAGCTCTTTATGGCTGTGAACTGTGGAATATGTACTCTGATACTGATATGTTATCTTTGGAAAGAGCTCACAGATATTGCTTAAAATCCATGCAACAGTTTAAAGTACACACTAACACTGATTTTTGTTTAAGTGCTATTGATATAAATTCTATTGAGACAATTATTGACTATAAAAAGCTCCAATTTTTCGGTCAGTTGTGCAAGCTCCCGGATAAGTATTTAGCCAAGCAGATATTCCTACATAGACTGACACGATTTGCAAATTATGACAAACAGGCATGCGGTTTCATGCCAGACTTGCATAGACTCTTTCAAAAGTATGGATTGGAGACTTTCGTCACAGACTACTTACAGACGGCATATTTCCCCACAAAATACGTGTGGAAATCTACTTTGAGAAAAGCGGTAGGCTTATCAGAATCAGTTGAAAGGGTGACACGCGTCCAAGGGATAATGCCAAAGATATCCAATGTGATCACAGTTAACCGTCCGTGTATATTATGGGCAACTGCGAAATCAAACCCAAAACTATTATTTATGTGTACTTTTGTAATGGATTGCATTGCTAAAGTAATGTCAAGAACTTTTGTTCAAAAGTGTCACAAGTGTGGGTACCTAACTGAAGACCTAACTGTTCACTTGGTTTGTTTCTGCACGGCAAATAGTTCCGCTCAACTTGAATTGTGGGATATTACCATCAAGCATCACGGCGTTGAAACGTTTGCGCAGACGTTCTCCATGAGCCCAAAGGAACAGTGTTGGTTTTATGTTACAATAGCTGCAGATACCGACGGATACTGCTTGTCTAATTATAGCGTTGGTAAACTTCTGTGGCGCATCATGCATTAAACAATTATAGTGAATAGTAGGTCACTATTTATGACTCATTATCAATAGTTACATGATGTATGTGACGTACTTCTAATGTCATCATACACAGTCACTATCACAACTACGGCAATTCATATATCCGATGTGTTTGTGCTTTGTGTATGCCTTATACAAGTTGTAAATTTTCTATTTTAAATAGTATTATTATATAGTGAATATATGTGTATTACTTAACATGTCATTGCTTCGAAATGGTTGTATATTGCCAATGTCGTATAAGAATTTAAAGTTGTTTCTTTTTGTTTTGGTTATGCGATGTAAGTTATTGACACCAACTAACCAAACATTCTATTAGTACATAGTCGTCTGTGCCGCATATTCTTGCTATTTCGTCTCGGGTCAAGATTTCGGTAAGAGTTATGGTACTAAATGAATATTTAATAATTAAATCAATGCCAATACTTTAGATTTAACTTTCGTTTTCGCGTTAAGTCGAGACTAATTTTGGCTTCCTAGATTTGGTTAAAATAGGTATTATTTCCTCCTCATCTCTGATACAAACAAGTCATAAGTATAATGGCTTTGTGCAATTTAAATTTCATAAATATTACTTACTAAAATTTACATACTAAAAGCAATCTTTCATTTTCTTGAGTTTATTTTTGACAGTAGTTTTAGATAGTGTAAATTAATATCTCACTAAATAGTTTCATTATCGTCAGTGCATAAAACTGCACTCGAGTGTTGTCGGATACGATTATGTGTTAAAAATGTATGTTGTAAATGACATTCTTGTACATCTTCATTTATGTAATTATGTATGTTCATTAATTTGTCATGCATGTATATATGTTAAAATCTTCAATATTGGAGGAACAATAAATATATTATTATTATTATTATTATTATTATCGCCAATATATTCTGAAATTTATTCTTTATTAGTAAAATAGTATATATTTAGTATTACGTCGTAGTATTAGTTCTAGCTAGAGTGTAATATACGTTGGGTCCAAGAGTTTAATTCGTAGATATTCTCCTACTATTAGAACATAATGTATTTACTTATTTTATTAATTTAATTTTTTTTTTTAATTTAATTGTTGTTTTTTGTTTTTCAGGTTTTAGTCTATTTCCACTTTCATCTATGTTTTTTGTATAATATATATGCTAAAAATAACATTGGTTAGTATAGAAGTACATGCACTTGATCTTGGGGTTACCTCTTAATGTTTATGAGTCCAAGAGCGTTTGTAAGGGTTATTTCTCATGCAATACTTATATTGATTGTTCATGCATTATCTAGTATACTTATTTCAATAATTATAATAAATATATGTATTCATGCATCTTCTAGTCTATCGTTTACTTGCCACCTGTATGGGAACTGGTTGTCTTTATTCCGTATCTTTGATATATCTGTATTTTGCCTTTTAGCTATTGTCCGTGGTTTGGGATTATCTGAGATTTTAGTAAATCGATAATGTCCGGTTATTAACTTACTAAGATATTTTCCTAGCTTAATATTTATTTAAAATTATTTAAACACTTAAATTGGGTTTTCATTAATCCAATGCTCCTAGGTTAAGTGAGTACCCAAGTTATCTAAACAATTTATCACTGAGATTATTAACACGTCTTATCGCTATGAGTGCTGAGTGGAGAGTGAATTTTGGAAAAGATCCCTGGATTACCAGTAATAATTATATAATCCAAAAATAAATGATAAGAAACACTTTAATATTTAACACCAAAATTAGCAGTTACAGAAATATCATACTATATGATATATAATAACTACAATAGAACTATAGAATGATTAACAATCTGATCTAAGGACAAAATGAAATGATATCCTAAATTAAATTATTACCTCCCTTTATGAATACAGTATATATGTATTACATACTGAACATGCATGCAACATCTTATTATTTCGTTTTTATTTTCATTTACCTCGCTTTATGAAAAACTCTTGAATACAATAAATGTCTAATGCTCGTACATGTATAATGCTCGTACATATACATATCTAATGCTAGTATATATACATGTCTAATGCTCGTACATGTCTAATGCGCGTACATATACATGTCTAATGCTCGTACATATATATGTCTAATGCTCGTACATATAATTACATGTCTAATGTTCGTGCATATACATGCTGTGATTATACATGCATATTTCGATGTGACTGTAAATTAACGATTCATCTCAATCTGAATAGTTTGATCTTATCACATTGATATTGTGTAACCATAATCCTGGGTGGATTTGGTAGGTAGGTTACCGTTGCAGGGTGTGTTATCCCGTCAGTTTGTGTCAGTAGTTCCTGTAAGACGTTGCCCCGGCTGTCAGTCTGGATAACATTGTGGGAGTCAAAGCCACATACAAACAGTTGATCTCGATCATCTACAGTAGCATCGCACGCCCCCTCTAACCTGGGATCCGTGATAAATGTCTGTTTGTTACCTTGTTTGTCTATAACCCCTGTATCCCTGGCAATGTACAGTAGTGAGTTGTTACTGCTAATAGTTATACTCCGTGGGGAAATACTGCACAGCTGCTGCTTCCTGATTACACGCAGCTCGGAACCGGACATATCATAAACTCTAACATCAGACCCACCAAACCCACTACAACAAACGTATAACTCACCCGGCCTGTGACAGATACCCCTACACCCCTTACCTACACTGAATGACCGTGTCAGTGACAATGACCCGCCCACAGATATAAACTAGCTAGCTCAGTGGGACCAGTTTTACATATTCCATACAGACCACCCGGTATGTCAACCCAGTCAATAACATTGAATGTACTATCCAGTCGTTTCAGTCTGTTATTGTTGTAGTCTGTAATGATAGACTGATTGTTGTCTAGCACACATACACCTAGAATGTCAGGCACATGTTTATCAGGTTTTACCTTGATGCTGTACTCACCGAGAGGGGAAGCAATGTAAGGACGGTCGGTATCATCATTGAGAGTAATCAAGGATGTCATACCATGTAAACAAGACTCAATGCCTGTATCTAATTCATACACAATGGTTGAAGCTTTTTTACTCTCAACTTGATTGATAAAGTCGTTATTCTTTGATGCTTGAGCATTACCGTGCTTAATATGCACAAAGAGTTGGGCCTCGTTGACAGTCTTGAACTGTTTTATATTGTCAAGTGTAACCTGTAGGGTCTTGAGCGTGTCCTCAAGGGAGGTAATGTCACTGTTTATGCCATCTGCTATCTCTTTATGTTTAAGCAATACTTGTTTATTAGACATCTTTTCCAGTTCTTCAACCCAATCTATGGTGCTTTTCTTCAACGTCTGGACGTCATTCAGCATATCGTCACGTTGTTTATCCACCTGACGCAGGTCATTCTCTCGTCTAGCCTTCAACTGAAGCAGGTCTTTCTTCACCTTCTCCACGGACGTCTGGGTTAGTTGCTTGTCCCGTCCTTTCAGTATTCCTTTAGCCACGGTTGGGATATATTCTACTCCTTCACACGCCCTGAAATAACATACAGTATTATATATACACAGGGGTAGGATGTGTTAGGATTATATATACTAGTATTGTATATACACAGGGGTAGGATGTGATAGTATTATATATACTAGTACTGTATATACACAGGGGTAGGACGTGTTAGTATTATTATATATACTAGTATTGCACATGTATATACACAGGGGTAGGACGTGATAGTATGATATATACTAGTATTGCACATGTATATACACAGGGGTAGGACGTGATAGTATTATATATACTAGTATTGTACATGTATATACACAGGGGTAGGACGTGATAGTATTATATATACTAGTATTGTACATGTATATACACAGAAGTAGGACGTGATAGTATTATATATATTTTTTTTTTTTTTTTGAGGCCCCAACAGTGGGTAACCCCGTTTATTTTTTTATTTTTTAATGTAGCATATACATAGTCATAGATATCACATTCAACACATAGTAATTATACACAATGACCTTGATTTAACATAGTAGTCTAAATTAATTTGAAAATGTAACGGGTTAATGAGTTGTCTCCCTTTACCAATAAAGAGATAAAAACCAAATCATTTGTAATATTTTGATTTAAAATTTATAGAATATTGAAGTATTATATCCAAAACAAAGATACGTCTTCTAGAAAGAGAAGTCTTGTTCGAAAGAAAAGACAAGACTATAGTTTAGGTTTTATATTTTGTAGTACAATAGGCTAGCATAATTGTTTAAGAGACTTTCATGTAAATTAAATAATATATCAAACGCTGTAAGTTTTCATTTAAGAGCATGTATCAATAATACATATAAATGATTATTGAAATATACAATAACAGTATGATTCTGAGGTCAAAAGTTTACCTGGGTATAAATTATTCCTGCTCGGAAATAAAAATAGTATATTGATTGTAATGAATGTGAAATCAACAATAAGTCATGAATTGCTATTATACCGAAAAAAAACAAAAACAAGGTCATTCTCGAGAGACGAGGTCACTCTCGAAACAGTACAAATGTACTTTAGATAAACTGGAATGTGAAAAAAGAATAGAAGGGGGGGAAAAAGAAAAAAAAGAGTACATATACAAGGTAGAGAGATATATATAGAGACTGGTCCGCCTTCCACACAACACACCAACACACTAGTTTCCATCTCCGGACAATACTGCAAATTCCTTCCAATTTTGTTCGAATTTATTCATTGCATCATTTTTTCTAGCATTATATTTCTCAGTCTTTAAAAGAGATTTTATCTGAATTTTCAAAGTTTGGATATTTGGAACAGAATTGTTCATTTTACTGTGATATATATATGGTATTTTGCTGTCAAAATTATATTGTTGGTTGCAATATATAAACTATTATTGCCTAAAATAATATCATTTCTAGACCAGTTTGTAATTGAGTTTGGGCATTTTTCATTAATCCATCTCTTCACATTTCCCCAAAAATTCTCAACAACATGACATTCCAAAAACAAATGCAGTAATGTTTCTGGGTGTAGATTACAGAATGTGCACTTATTGTCATTTCTAAGTCCCATTTTCTGTAGAAGATAGTTTGTACCAATAATCCTATGATTGATTCTAAATTGGAACCATTGTAATTTTGGATCTTGTGTTAGTTTAAAGGGTAGTCTGTACACATTTCTCCAGTTAAAGTTATTTCCCAGGTTAAGTTCTGTTACCCATTTTCTATTAGAAATTGGTAACGTTCCAGGGTTTTGGATGGAGTCATAGATCACTCTGCATCCCTTCTTGCATTTATTTATAATACTAACTGCTAGTGGCTGTATGGGATTTGGTTCATGATTTGGTTTGTGGGGAAATCTCATTCTGTTCAAAAAGTCTCTTATTGAATGTATTATATTATGATACTGCAAAAAATGTGTATGCACATTATATATTGTATTAAAATCATTATAGGAATAAAAATTACCATTTTTGTCAATCAAGTCATTTATTAGTATTACACCTTTCTTTACATAATTTAAGTTGAGAAAACTTGTTCCACCAATTTTGAACTTATTATTGTGCCATATTGGCAATGAGAGAAATTATTTCCAAGTTTCTGGTGTTTTATTCTCATTTAAAATGATATACCCATGAAAAACATCATACCAGAAATAATTTTGAACTGTATGAATTCTATTTTTTAAATAGTCCCCTCCAAAGGTGCCAACATTGGAGATGAAGGGG
>CM026401.1:1466074-1502138 GCA_014843695.1 Archivesica marissinica
TTCAATGCCTCCATGCATCAATGTATGGTTCACCATTGTAGAACTACTCAATGATGACTAGCAGTCGACCGTTTCCAAACCATACTGCCTTATCTAGTACATCATAACATTACTGATATATGCGTTACTATCTCTGACCGATACTGCTTGTACATATCGCATAGTACTGGATACTGCCATACGTAAACGCATCACTTTGTTACATGTCGTTGCTTTTGTTGCTGTCATATCTACCGTAATCACATGCCATTGTTACAATTTTTACTTTCTCTTTCTGATATTGCCATACATAACCACACCACATTTACACATGTTGAACATCCTGTTACCAATACTGCCATACTGAACCACATCACTTTGTTTTTAGCTGTACTGTCTCTACCGATCCTTCCATACTTAATCACGTTATTTTATCATTTTACATTCTTAGTCAACTATAGTTCATGCTATAGCAAACCGCTTCCAAGTATACTCTATACTAATCATACATACTAGTACTATTGAACTGGTATCTTTAATGGCCATATCATTTTACTCATTGTTCACTTGCTATGACACATGCGGAAATGGGGTTGCGTCCTGTCTACCTTCCTTCGTTTTCGTCTTCTTGTTAATTACCTCCACCCGAAAGATTCATGACGACTCTAACAGCTATTACCTCTATCCACCTTAATGTTGCGTCATTATAAACCGACTTATCTTAGCCGTCATGTTTCTTTTAACCTGGACAAAAGTATATTCCCCTCTCCTATTGTAAAACCGCTGACAGCAGGTGCTGCGTGTATACCACACATACTATTACTACTGGCTGGCGATGTCGAACTTAATCCAGGCCCTGTACCTAACCATAGTAATCATGCTACCACATCTGATCCCTATATCAAACTAACTAACACTGGACTTAGCATTATGCACTTAAATATACAAAGCTTGAAACCCAAAATAGATATCCTGGCCATCGAAGCTCAACCATATGACATTTTAGTTTTCACCGAAACATGATTATCGTCATCCACACCCAACGACGCACTACATATCCCTAACTTTAACCTACCCTTTCGACTAGATAGAACTGGTCGACCAGGTGGCGGCGTTGCAATCTATACTCGAAACACAATACATGCTATCGAACGTAAAGATCTTATTCAACAGGATCTAGAAGCTCTATGGGTCGAAGTCTATGTCAGTCAACGCAAACTCCTGATCGGTGGTATTTACCGCCCACCAGACGCAAACAATACACAATGGCTTACCATGGAACATAGCATTGACCTTGCCTTTAACCAACACTTCGACAACATTATCATTACTGGCGACTTCAATATAAATGTCGGCGTATCCCCAAACAACACAATTAACAGACTTATAGATTCGTACAATGCCCACCAGCTCATTACCTCTCCAATACATTTCACCAAGCATTCTAGAACCACCATCGACTTGATGTTTGTCAAGAATCGCCAACATGTCCTGCACAGCTTTGTCGCTGACCCTTTCATCCCTGACCTTGTCCGCTTCCATTGTCCTATCGTGTCCGCATTCAACGGCATATATGGCTGTATGGCAAAGCCGACTATCCAACATACAGAAACCTTCTTCAGTCAACAGACTGGGAATCTATTCTCGACAGCAATGATATGAACAGTATCGCAATAAATATCGCAGATTCTATAACAGCTGCAACGTCTAGCAGCATTCCAAACAAAACTGTAACAATCAGACCAAATGACGTTCCATGGATGAATAACAATATAAGACAATGATCAAAAAGCGAAATAAAATTCACCAAAGAGCCAAGTCGACCAATACAGTTTCATCATGGGAAGAATTCACACACATTCACAACATCCATAATCCGCAATTCCAAAGCAGAACATCAATCAGCAATCATCAAGCAAATCAATACTGAAAATATCCCCACAAAAACATGGTTTAAACTCGCAAACAAGCTCAACAACAAAAAATCAAAATCCTCTGTAATTCCTACCCTCTTTCATAATGGCACCGAGGCATCGAACGACGCAGACAAAGCAAAATTACTAAATTCCTTCTTCTGCTCCCAGTCAACTCTTGATGATGTCAACCATCCTATCCCAACCATGCACAATCACCCAATGAGTTCTCTATCAGAAATATTCATCTCTACTACGGACGTGAAAGGCGCTATATCGTTAGTAGACCCAGCCAAGGCTAGTGGTCCTGACAAAGTCAGCCCACGTCTAATCAAGGAGGGCTCAGAGGAACTCGCTGGTCCCTTATCGCACCTTTTTAACTTACTTCTCTCTAACTCTACCTTCCCTCTTTCTTGGAAACAGGCAAATGTGACTCCCATCTTTAAAAAGTCTGATGCCTCCACACCGTCCAACTATAGGCCTATATCCCTACTTAATTGTCTAGGGAAACTAATGGAGCGATGTATACACAAACAACTCTTCAATTATGTTACATCTAACAACCTTCTCACTTCATTCCAATCTGGATTCATAAAAGGCGATTCGACCGTCAATCAGCTGACATATATGTATAACGATGTCTGCAAAGCTCTTGAAGGCAAATAAGTTCGAGCTGTCTGCGACATTTCTAAAGCCTTTGACAGAGTGTGGCACAAAGGTCTCCTCCATAAACTTGGTTCCATAGGCATAGCTGGTTCTCTTCTTTCTTGGTTCGAGTCATATCTCTCTAATAGGATACAGAGAGTCGTATTCGCAAATACTACCTCTTCTTGGGCACCTGTAAACGCCGGCGATTCGAGACCCTCTACTGTTTCCAATCTATATAAATGACATAGTCACAGATGTTGAAGCCAACATATGTTTGTTTGCTGACGACACAAGCCTATATGTCATAGTCGACGATCCAGTATCCTCGGCAACACTCTTAAATAGAGATCTGGCACGTATACACTCCTGGTCAGAATCATGGTTAGTTACATTCAACCCAAACAAAACAGAGTCAGTTCTGTTCACTAGAAAACGTCGCAAACTTCCTCACCCAATCATATCTATGGATCAAAATCGTATAAAACAAGTGAAAAATCACAAGCACCTCGGTCTTACCTTCTCTGACGACGGATCGTGGTCATCCCACATAACCTCATCGTTAAACAAGGCATGGCAACGAATTGGAATCTTTACGATCCCTCAAATACATTCTCTCCCGCGCGAGTCTCCAGCGTATGTACGTCTCTTTCATTAGACCTCTCCTAGAATATGCTGATGTTGTCTGTGACAACTGTTCCAACACATTAAGCAACGACATCGAGGCAGTGCAAAACGAAGCAGCCCGCATAGTCAGTGGTGCTACTAAGCTTTGTAACCTCAACCGTCTCCAGAACGATCTCAACTGGGAAACCCTTGCATCGAGACGTAAAGACCATAGATGTATTATCTTCTTTAAAATGAGAAACAATCTAACTCCCACATATCTTTCTGACATCATACCACAACAACCCATTCAAACCTACTCCCTACGTTCCGTTCCTGACGTCCCTTTAATACACACTAAAACGCAAGCGTATGCTCATTCATTTCTTCCAGCAACCATCCGCGATTGGAACTCTCTCCCTTATGACACCCGTAACTCCATAAATGTATCCGAATTTAAATCCAAACTCAGCAAGCCTAAGAAATAGTCTCCTCTATACGACGTGGGAATCAGGAGGCTTCAGATTCTCCATGCTCATCTACGACTAGGATGTTCTGTGAATTTCGACCTCCATCGCAAAAACATTGTTGAATCGCCAAACTGTGCCTGTGGAGCAATGGAAACAGCGATGCCCTACCTTACGCAGTGCCCACGATACAACAATGCTCGTCGCCTACTTTTGTCCAATATCCCTTGCGCACTGACAACAAATAATCTTCTGTATGGCGACGATCGTTTACCATTCAAAAACAACAAATCCATCTTTCTAACTGTCCAGGCTTACATTGCAGCTACAAAGAGGTTTGATGCATGATCCGACTACCTGGTGGGTATTCCAGGTCCATCCTTCCTTTCCTGTGTGTCACAGCAACCCATTTAATTTCATTCCATTTACTAATTTTCCATACCTTCCAATTCAGTTCACCACCAATTAGTGCACGCATGGTGACAAAACGTGTTACAAATTGCCCCACAAATCACAATTACGCATACAAGCACCCAAGACCAATCGGGGCTAAAGAACTCAAGACAATGCTCGTCATGTCTCACTAACCGCTCTCAATGCTAACAACTGTATATTGTAACATCCTCATGGAAAGGAATTTACATAAGCTCTCAGCTTGTTTTCCAATCCATTTCAGATATCCTGTTGTATTTATATACCGTATATATATTGAATGAACTGTAAAATATGTTTAAACTAACCTTAATCTATTATATAACCACAATCTATTATATAACCACAATCTATTATATAACCACAATCTATTATATAACAATTTTTTACAATCTATTATATAACCACAATCTATTATATAACCACAATCTATTATATAACCACAATCTATTATATAACCACAATCTATTATATAACCCAATCAATTATATAACCACAATCTATTATATAACCTTAATCTATTATATAACCACAACCTATTATATAACCACAATCTATTATATAACCACAATCTATTATATAACCACAATCTATTATATAACCACAATCTATTATATAACCACAATCTATTATATAACCACAATCTATTATATATACCTCAATCTATTATATAACCGTAATCTATTATATAACCACAATCTATTATATAACCACAATCTATTATATAACCACAATCTATTATATAACCGCAATCTATTATATAACCACAATCTATTATATAACCACAATCTATTATATAACCGCAATATATTATATAACCACAATCTATTATATAACCTCAATCTATTATATAACCACAATCTATTATATAACCACAATCTATTATATAACCGCAATCTATTATATAACCACAATCTATTATATAACCACAATCTATTATATAACCACAATCTATTATATAACCTCAATCTATTATATAACCTTAAGCTATTATATAACCACAATCTATTATATAACCACAATCTATTATATAACATGATGTGTGTCTTCCCGTTGATACACCAGTCATCTAGCTACTATTAGGCACCGAAAGCCCGGCCTGCAGATTGTCCCAGAAAAATAAAATAGCTAAAACCAAAAAAATGCCATAACAACTGTAGGGGGTGGGGAATATAACGAAGAGTTGGGTTGTCAACTTGGAACCCACATACATTCTGCACAACATATTAATTCAAATTTGAATTTCCAAGATGTAAATTTAAATGCGTCGTAGCGCACCATTGACATTCTAGGATTAGTAATATCCTGGTGTACATGTCCACAAACACCTCTAGCAAAACGCTGTTCTTTCGTGTTAAATTCAGTAGTCGGGGCTACACAACAACAACAACAACAACAACAATATTGTATTACGGCATGTTTGCATAAAACATCTACAAGATGCTTAGAGCAAATTACAAGTACAATACCAGCAATTACAAGTCCAGCAATTACAAGTACAATACCAGCAATTACAAGTACAACACCAGCAATTACAATCACAATACCAGCAATTACAAGTACAATACCAGCAATTACAAGTACAATACCAGCAATTACAAGTACAATACCAACAATTACAAGTACAATGCCGGCAATTACAAGTACAATACCAGCAATTACAAGTACAATACCAGCAATTACAAGTACAATACCAACAATTACAAGTACAATACCAGCAATTACAAGTACAATACCAGCAATTACAAGTACAATACCAGCAATTACAAGTACAATACCAGCAATTACAAATACAATACCAGCAATTATGAATACAATACAAGCAATTACAAATACAATACGAGCAATTACAAATACAATACCAGCAATTACAAATACAATACGAGCAATTACAAATACATTACCAGCAATTACAAAGCCAAAACAAGCAATTACAAATGCAATATGAGCAATAACAAATACAATACCAGCAGTTACAAATACAATATGAGCAGTTACAAATACAATATGAGCAATTACAAATCCAAAACGAGAAATTACAAATACAATACCAGCAATTACAAATACAATACCAGCAATTACAAATGCAATACCAGCAATTACAAACACAATATGAGCAATTACAAATGCAATACCAGCAATTACAAATGCAATACAAGCAATTACAAATACAATACCAGCAATTATAAATACAATATGAGCAATTACAAATATAATACCAGCAATTAAAAATACAATACCAGCAAATACAAATACAATACCAGCAATTACTGTACTTTCGAAGTAAAGTAATACTACCGTTGGAATATTACACTACTGTATAGGTAAGGCAACATACGATAGCTTACAGGTACTGTGATTTATTGATTAATAGGTTATACCTGACTTACCTATAATACAATAGTGTATCGAATGTTTGTTTACCACCGTTATTACTTTACTTTGAAAGCACAGTACAATACCAGGAATTACAAAACCAGCAATTATGATATCAGCAATTACAAATACAACCAGCAATTACGATACCAGCAATTACAAATAAAATATAATCAATTACAAATACAAGACCAGCAATTACAAATACAAGACCAGCAATTACAAACACAAGACCAGCAATTACAAACACAAGACCAGCAATTACAAACACAAGACCAGCAATTACAAACACAATACCAGCAATTACAAACACAAGACCATCAATTACAAATACAAGACCAGCAATTACAAACACAAGACCAGCAATTACAAACACAAGACCAGCAATTACAAATACAAGACCAGCAATTACAAACACAAGACCAGTAATTACAAATACAAGACCAGCAATTACACACACAATACTAGTGATAACACAGTGTAGTGGATACACACACAGGCAGTCTCTTTTAATTGTTTCTTGTATAAACATTCAAAATCACTAGCTACTTTCTATACTTGTGATATGCACGTACCGAGTATATGTTGCTACTCTCTATACTTGTGATATGCACGTACCGAGTATATGTTGCTACTTTCTATACTTGTGATATGCACGTACCGAGTATATGTTGCTACTTTCTATACTTGTGATAGGCACGTACCGAGTATATGTTGCTACTTTCTATACTTGTGATATGCACGTACCGAGTATATGTTGCTACTTTCTATACTTGTGATAGGCACGTACCGAGTATATGTTGCTACTTTCTATACTTGTGATAGGCACGTACCGAGTATATGTTGCTACTTTCTATACTTGTGATATGCACGTACCGAGTATATGTTGCTACGTTTTATACTTGTGATAGGCACGTACCTAGTATATGTTGCTACTTTCTATACTTGTGATATGCACGTACCGAGTATATGTTGCTACGTTTTATACTTGTGATAGGCACGTACCTAGTATATGTTGCTACTTTCTATACTTGTGATAGGAACTTACCGAGCATATGTTGCTACGTTTTATACTTGTGATAGGCACGTACCGAGCATATGTTGCTACGTTTTATACTTGTGATAGGCACGTACCTAGTATATGTTGCTACTTTCTATACTTGTGATAGGCACGTACCTAGTATATGTTGCTACGTTTTATACTTGTGATAGGCACGTACCTAGTATGTTGCTACGTGTTATACTTGTGATAGGCACGTACCGAGCATATGTTGCTACGTTTTATGCTGGGATACGTATTTCTACTCATAGCTGGTGCTTCTCCTTGGGGATATGGATTTGTGCCCACCTTAGCTAGGGATAATCAGCCGTATTGGTAAGGTATGTAACAATTGGGTTTATACATCGGACTGGGTACCTAGCATTGCACCATAAATGCAGGGGGCCGGATCCCATGGATCACCCTCTGGAACCACCACTGATACACTTTAAAAACGTCCCCGTCATTGTCACTAGTAAACCAATAGTTTATATCAATTTATATCAGTTTATATCAGTTTAGATCACTATTTACAATACTGGTTTGGATCAATATTGCACAAACAAATGACAGTTAACTGATTAAAGCTTATTAAAATTACCTGTGATCCATAGATATACAAATAGTGCAGCAAACTATGTCATGTTGTCCACAGAACATGTTTATCACATTCCCAGGATGATCGTGGCACGTATCTGCTGGTAACAATACGGATGTTGTCTGCCCTTTACCAGCATGCATGGCTGCCTTGTCCAGTATCGTGTGTGTTCTGATGACTGTATTATGAATGTCCACACATCTCTGACAGAAATACGCCGGACAATCAACGCATTGATGCCCCGCCCCCGTGTTCTTACCATCTGCGGAACACGGCGTACAGCAGAAGTCGTATATAACGTCAGAAGCTCCAACCTGCGATATTGTCAAATCATGACCTTCCGCCATTTTGTCCCCAATTGAAGTTCGTTATTCCTTACTATGAAAACGAAACAAGCCAATTTCCCGGGAGTGAGATACTAGGAAAACGTAAGTCACTGTGTGGGATACCAGGAAAACGTAAGTCACTGTGTGGGATAGCAGGAAAACGTAAGTCACTGAGTGGGATACCAGGAAAACGTAAGTCACTGAGTGGGATAGCAGGAAAATGTAAGTCACTGTGTGGGATAGCAGGAAAACGTAAGAAAACGAAACTAGAAAGAAATATTAAACTTTAAATACTTGACAGCTACTTGTCTGGAAGTTGTCCGAGTGTAATTCCACGTGTATATATCAACAGTGAATAGTATTGGTACAAACTGAACCATATTTAAATCATAGCAAGATATAACAAGTTATATTGTATAAAGAATACGGAAGTAAACAGGAGGACATTATCTCCCCTTCCTATGTGACGTAGAGTGATCTACTCCTTATCACCATGTTCTAGATATTGACCAACTAACACATCCACATAATACAGTTCAGGGGCGGAACCAGGGGGGGTTCGGGGGGTGCGAACGAACCCCCTTTTTCAGTTAATGGTGTACGATCATATGATGAGACCCATCTCAAGGAATGCTTCATATCATCATCACCAGTCGCAAAATGAGATGATTCATTTGATTGGCCACTCCATCATCCAAGCAGATATTATTACAGAGATTAAGAAATCAGGTTTTCACACTGTAATGGTGGATGAGGTAACATCAAGCAATGATGAAATTATATCAAGCAATGATGAAATTATATCAGTTTGCTTTCGCTTTGTAGGCGTTTACGGAAGGCTGGGACTCGGAATCAAAGAAAGATGCAATTGCTCACGCTAAAGCTGTGACGGATTTCGGATTTATTGTTGATCTGGTGTCGCTGTATTACCTGTTGCACCCTCTTCACGGCGTTACCGTCTACCTTCAGGGTCGAACGATAGACATTGTAAAAGCTTACCAGTTGATTGATGAAACCGCGTCTGATATGAAAGCGATAGAAGAAGGTTTCAAAAAGATCTACAAACAAGCCGAACGCATCGCAGAGAAACTAAACGTTGATCCGTCTTTGCCACACATTGCCAATCGCCAGATCCATCGTCAAAATCAGCCCGCTGATACGCCAGAAGAATATTATCGCCGTACAGTTGCCATTCCACTTCTTGACTGCATCATCAGTGAAATGGATACACGATTTAACAAACATTCACAGAGAGCTATGAAGCTGCTGATGCTTGTTCCTGCCATCTGTTTCACCATACATTTTGAGTTCTAGAATGCAGGAAATGCCATTTCAGAGCTTCCAGATTAAAAAAATTTCCCGGAGAACCCCCCTAGCGGCCTCCTGCCCTACGGGCCGTCGCACTTGCATGGAACCCCCTCCATAAATTCCTAGCACCGCGCCTGATACTCTCAACCCTTTGACCACTACAAACCTCTAAATAGGCTTGCAAAAATTGTAGATCCTGACGAGCCGTGTCCTCAGGATCTGCACGATTTGTCAGTAATATTACTATTTTTAGACAAAATTACCCATTTTTATAAATGAACTGGTCCAAATGTACTTTCCTATTAAGTTATAGGTCTAAAAATATCACGGACTAGTTCATGTCAGTTACTTGGTGTTGAATGGGTTAATTGGCATTTGTGTCCCCCTCCTTTGGATTTAACCTGTCACGTTATGCTGCATAACATACCGGGGGAGGGGCATTATGCACCCTAACTCCAGTCACACAGACCATGATGCAACAGGCTTTGCAAGTTGTCAGTGGATAATCGGATTTGGTACATCTCAGATAGGCTTGTATCCTGTAACAGGTCCGTAGGCAGCGGGGTGCGTACCCCCCCCCCCTTATCCGCCGAGGTCGACCAGAACGTATGTTTTATTTATGTAAACATATTATTACCGCACTGCCACGCAATGTAAATACGTTTTTTGCTGTGACGGCGGCGCGGACACCGTATCCGTATCGTACGTGACGACGCCTATCACATTGATATCACGTTCAAGTTTTAGAGAGCTGGTGTCGTGGTAACGCAAAGGTATTCTTCGTGTCGTGGTAGTGCCCAGGAATGTTGATGTCATGGCAGCGCCCATATATGTTGGTGTCGTGGCAACGCCCAGGAATGTTGATGTCATGGTAATGCCCATGTATGTTGGTGTCATGGCAACACACATGTATGTTGGTGTTATGACAAAACACATTTATGTTGGTGTCATGGCAACACCCATGTATGTTGGTGTCATGGCAACACCCATATATGTTGCATGGTAACACCCTTGTATGTTGGTGTGATGGCAACACCCATGTATGTTGGTGTGATGGCAACACCCATGTATGTTGGTGTTATGGCAACACCCATGTATGTTGGTGTGATGGCAACACCCATGTATGTTGGTGTTATGGCAACACCCATGTATGTTGGTGTCATGGCAACACCCATGTATGTTGGTGTCATGGCAACACCCATGTATGTTGGTGTCATGGCAACACCCATGTATGTTGGTGTCATGGCAAAACCCATGTATGTTGGTGTCATGGTGTCATGGTACCGCCCATGTATGTTGGTGTCATGGCAACGCGCGCATATGTTGGTGTCATAGCAACACCCAGGTCTTTTTGGTGTCATGGTAACGCCCATGTATGTTGGTGTCATGGCAACACCCATGTATGTTGGTGTGATGGCAACACCCATGTATGTTGGTGTGATGTCAACACCCATGTATGTTGGTATGATGGCAACACCCATGCATGTTGGTATCATGGCAACACCCATGTATGTTGGTGTCATGGCAACACCCATCTATGTTGGTGCCATGGCAACACCCATGTATGTTGGTGTCATGGCAACACCAAAGTATGTTGGTGTTATGTTGGGGTCATGACAACACCCATGTATGTTGGTGTCATGGCAACACCCATGTTTGTTGGTGTCATGGCAACACCCATCTATGTTGGTGCCATGGCAACACCCATGTATGTTGGTGTCATGGCAACACCCATGTATGTTGGTGTCATACCAACGCCCATGTATGTTGGTGTCATCGTGTCATGGTTACGCCCATGTATGTTGGTGTGATGGCAACACCCAGGTATGTTGCATGGTAACGCCCATGTGTGTTGGTGTGATGGCAACACCCATGTGTGTTGGTGTGATGGCAACACCCATGTATGTTGGTGTTATGGCAACACACATGTATGTTGGTGTTATGACAAAACACATTTATGTTGGTGTCATGGCAACACCCATGTATGTTGGTGTGATGGCAACACCCATGTATGTTGGTGTGATGGCAACACCCATGTATGTTGGTGTCATGGCAACACCCATGTATGTTGGTGTCATGGCAACATCCATCTATGTTTGTGCCATGGCAACACCCATGTATGTTGGTGTCATGGCAACACCAAAGTATGATGGTGTTATGTTGGGGTCATGACAACACCCATGTATTTTGGTGTCATGGCAACACCCATATATATTGGTGTCATGGCAACACACATTTATGTTGGTATCATGACAAGACCCATTTATATTGGTGTCATGGCAGCACCCATGTATGTTGGTGTCATGGCACACGCCCATGTATGTTGGTGTCATAGTGTCATGGTACCGCCCATGTATGTTGTTGTCATGGCAACGCGCGTATATGTTGGTGTCATAGCAACACCCAGGTCTTTTTGGTGTCATGGTAACGCCCATATATGTTGGTGTCATGGCAACACCCATGTATGTTGGTGTGATGGCAACACCCAAGTATGTTGGTGTCATGGCAACACACATGTATGTTGGTGTCATGGCAACACCCATGTATGTTGGTGTCATGGCAACACCCATGTATGTTGGTGTGATGTCAACACCCATGTATGTTGGTATGATGGCAACACCCATGCATGTTGGTGTCACGGCAACACCCATGTATGTTGGTGTCATGGCAACACCCATCTATGTTGGTGCCATGGCAACACCCATGTATGTTGTTGTCATGGCAACACCAAAGTATGTTGGTGTTATGTTGGGGTCATGACAACACCCATGTATGTTGGTGTCATGGCAACACCCATGTTTGTTGGTGTCATGGCAACACCCATGTATGTTGGTACCATGGCAACACCCATGTATGTTGGTGTCATGGCAACACCCATGGATGTTGGTGTCATACCAACGCCCATGTATGTTGGTGTCATCGTGTCATGGTTACGCCCATGTATGTTGGTGTGATAGCAACACCCAGGTATGTTGCATGGTAACGCCCATGTGTGTTGATGTGATGGCAACAACCATGTATGTTGGTGTGATGGCAACACCCATGTATGTTGGTGTTATGGCAACACACATGTATGTTGGTGCTATGACAAAACACATTTATGTTGGTGTCATGGCAACACCCATGTATGTTGGTGTGATGGCAACACCCATATATGTTGCATGGTAACACCCTTGTATGTTGGTGTGATGGCAACACCCATGTATGTTGGTGTGATGGCAAAACCCATGTATGTTGGTGTCATGACAACACCCATGTATGTTGGTGTTATGGCAACACACATGTATGTTGGTGTCATGGCAACACACATGTATGTTGGTGTCATGGCAACACACATGTATGTTGGTGTCATAGCAACGCCCATTTATGTTGGTGTCATAGTACCGCCAATGTATGTTGGTGTCATGGCAACGCGCGTATATGTTGGTGTCATAGCAACACCCAGGTCTTTTTTGTGTCATGGTAACGCCCATGTATGTTGGTGTCATGGCAACACCCATGTATGTTGGTGTCATGTCAACACCCATGTATGTTGGTGTCATGGCAACACCCATGTATGTTGGTGTCATGGCAACACACATGTATGTTGGTGTCATAGCAACGCCCATGTATGTTGGTGTCATGGTGTCATAGTACCGCCCATGTATGTTGGTGTCATGGCAACGCGCGTATATGTTGGTGTCATAGCAACACCCAGGTCGTTTTGGTGTCATGGTAACGCCCAGGTATGTTGGTGTCATGGCAACACCCATGTATGTTGGTGTGATGGCAACACCCATGTATGTTGGTGTCATACCAACGCCAATGTATATTGGTGTCATCGTGTCATGGTTACGCCCATGTATGTTGGTGTGATGGCATCACCCAGGTATGTTGCATGGTAATGCCCATGTATGTTGGTGTGATGGCAACACCCATGTATGTTGGTGTGATGGCAACACACATGTATGTTGGTGTGTTGGCAACACCCATGTATGTTTGTATGATGGCAACACCCATGTATGTTGGTGTGATGGCAACACCCATGTATGTTGGTGTCATGGCAACACCCATGTATGTTGGTGTCATGGCAACACCCATGTATGTTGGTGTCATGGCAACACCCATGTATGTTGGTGTCATAGCACACGCCCATGTATGTTGGTGTCATAGTGTCATGGTACCGCCCATGTATGTTGTTGTCATGGCAACGCGCGTATATGTTGGTGTCATAGCAACACCCAGGTCTTTTTGGTGTCATGGTAACGCCCATATATGTTGGTGTCATGGCAACACCCATGTATGTTAGTGTGATGGCAAAACCCAAGTATGTTGGTGTCATGGCAACACACATGTATGTTGGTGTCATGGCAACACCCATGTATGTTGGTGTCATGGCAACACCCATGTATGTTGGTGTGATGTCAACACCCATGTATGTTGGTATGATGGCAACACCCATGCATGTTGGTGTCACGGCAACACCCATGTATGTTGGTGTCATGGCAACACCCATCTATGTTGGTGCCATGGCAACACCCATGTATGTTGTTGTCATGGCAACAACAAAGTATGTTGGTGTTATGTTGGGGTCATGACAACACCCATGTATGTTGGTGTAATGGCAACACCCATGTTTGTTGGTGTCATGGCAACACCCATGTATGTTGGTACCATGGCAACACCCATGTATGTTGGTGTCATGGCAACACCCATGGATGTTGGTGTCATACCAACGCCCATGTATGTTTGTGTCATCGTGTCATGGTTACGCCCATGTATGTTGGTGTGATAGCAACACCCAGGTATGTTGCATGGTAACGCCCATGTGTGTTGATGTGATGGCAACACCCATGTATGTTGGTGTGATGGCAACACCCATGTATGTTGGTGTTATGGCAACACACATGTATGTTGGTGTTATGACAAAACACATTTATGTTGGTGTCATGGCAACACCCATGTATGTTGGCGTGATGGCAACACCCATATATGTTGCATGGTAACACCCTTGTATGTTGGTGTGATGGCAACACCCATGTATGTTGGTGTGATGGCAAAACCCATGTATGTTGGTGTCATGACAACACCCATGTATGTTGGTGTTATGGCAACACACATGTATGTTGGTGTCATGACAAAACCCATGTATGTTGGTGTCATGACAACACCCATGTATGTTGGTGTCATGACAACACCCATGTATGTTGGTGTCATGGCAAAACCCATGTATGTTGGTGTCATGGCAACACACATGTATGTTGGTGTCATAGCAACGCCCATTTATGTTGGTGTCATAGTACCGCCAATGTATGTTGGTGTCATGGCAACGCGCGTATATGTTGGTGTCATAGCAACACCCAGGTCTTTTTTGTGTCATGGTAACGCCCATGTATGTTGATGTCATGGCAACACCCATGTATGTTGGTGTCATGTCAACACCCATGTATGTTGGTGTCATACCAACACCCATGTATGTTGGTGTCATCGTGTCATGGTTACGCCCATGTATGTTGGTGTGATGGCAACACCCAGGTATGTTGCATGGTAACGCCCATGTATGTTGGTGTGATTGCAACACCCATGTATGTTGGTGTCATGACAACACCCATGTATGTTGGTGTTATGGCAACACACATGTATGTTGGTGTCATGACAAAACCCATTTATGTTGGTGTCATGGCAACACCCATGTATGATGGTGTCATGGCAACACCCATGTATGTTGGTGTCATGGCAACACCCATGTATGTTGGTGGTATGGCAACACCCATGTATGTTGGTGCCATGGAAACACCCATGTATGTTGGTGCCATGGCAACACCCATGTATGTTGGTGCCATGGCAACACCCATGTATGTTGGTGTCATGGTGTTATGTTGGGGTCATGGTAACAACCAGGTCGTTTTGGTTTCATGGTAACGCCCATGTATGTTGTTGTCATGGCAACACCCATGTATATTGGTGTCATGGCAACAACCAGGTATTGCTGATGTCATGGTAATGCCCATGTTTGTTGGTGTCATGGCAACACCCATGTATGTTGGTGTCATACCAACGCCCATGTATGTTGGTGTCATCGTGTATGTTGTTGTGATGGCAACAGCCATGTATGTTGGTGTCATGACAACACCCATGTATGTTGGTGTTATGGCAACACACATGTATGTTGGTGTCATGGCAAAACCCATGTACGTTGGTGTCATGGCAACACACATGTATGTTGGTGTCATGACAAGACCCATTTATATTGGTGTCATGGCAGCACCCATGTATGTTGGTGTCATGGCAACACCCATGTATGTTGGTGTCATGGCAACACCCATGTATGTTGGTGTCATAGCAACGCCCATGTATGTTGGTGTCATAGTGTCATGGTACCGCCCATGTATGTTGGTGTCATGGCAACGCGCGTATATGTTGGTGTCATAGCAACACCCAGGTCTTTTTGGTGTCATGGTAACGCCCATATATGTTGGTGTCATGGCAACACCCATGTATGTTGGTGTGATGGCAACACCCATGTATGTTGGTGTCATGGCAACACACATGTATGTTGGTGTCATGGCAACACCCATGTATGTTGGTGTCATGACAACACCCATGTATGTTGGTGTGATGTCAACACCCATCTATGTTGGTATGATGGCAACACCCATGCATGTTGGTGTCATGGCAACACCCATGTATGTTGGTGTCATGGCAACACCCATCTATGTTTGTGCCATGGCAACACCCATGTATGTTGGTGTCATGGCAACACCAAAGTATGATGGTGTTATGTTGGGGTCATGACAACACCCATGTATGTTGGTGTTATGGCAACACCCATATATATTGGTGTCATGGCAACACACATTTATGTTGGTGTCATGACAAGACCCATTTATATTGGTGTCATGGCAGCACCCATGTATTTTGGTGTCATGGCAACACCCATGTATGTTGGTGTCATGGAAACACCCATGTATGTTGGTGTCATAGCACACGCCCATGTATGTTGGTGTCATAGTGTCATGGTACCGCCCATGTATGTTCTTGTCATGGCAACGCGCGTATATGTTGGTGTCATAGCAACACCCAGGTCTTGTTGGTGTCATGGTAACGCCCATATATGTTGGTGTCATGGCAACACCCATGTATGTTGGTGTGATGGCAACACCCATGTATGTTGGTGTCATGGCAACACACATGTATGTTGGTGTCATGGCAACACCCATGTATGTTGGTGTCATGGCAACACCCATGTATGTTGATGTGATGTCAACACCCATGTATGTTGGTATGATGGCAACACCCATGCATGTTGGTGTCACGGCAACACCCATGTATGTTGGTGTCATGGCAACACCCATCTATGTTGGTGCCATGGCAACACCCATGTATGTTGTTGTCATGGCAACACCAAAGTATGTTGGTGTTATGTTGGGGTCATGACAACACCCATGTATGTTGGTGTCATGGCAACACCCATGTTTGTTGGTGTCATGGCAACACCCATGTATGTTGGTGCCATGGCAACACCCATGTATGTTGTTGTCATGGCAACACCCATGGATGTTGGTGTCATACCAACGCCCATGTATGTTGGTGTCATCGTGTCATGGTTACGCCCATGTATGTTGGTGTGATAGCAACACCCAGGTATGTTGCATGGTAACGCCCATGTGTGTTGGTGTGATGGCAACACCCATGTATGTTGGTGTGATGGCAACACCCATGTATGTTGGTGTTATGGCAACACACATGTATGTTGGTGTTATGACAAAACACATTTATGTTGGTGTCATGGCAACACCCATGTATGTTGGTGTCATGGCAACACCCATATATGTTGCATGGTAACACCCTTGTATGTTGGTGTGATGGCAACACCCATGTATGTTGGTGTGATGGCAACACCCATGTATGTTGGTGTCATGACAACACCCATGTATGTTGGTGTTATGGCAACACACATGTATGTTGGTGTCATGGCAAAACCCATGTATGTTGGTGTCATGGTGTCATGGTACCGCCCATGTATGTTGGTGTCATGGCAACGCGCGCATATGTTGGTGTCATAGCAACACCCAGATCTTTTTGGTGTCATGGTAACGCCCATGTATGTTGGTGTCATGGCAACACCCATGTATGTTGGTGTGATGGCAACACCCATGTATGTTGGTGTGATGTCAACACCCATGTATGTTGGTATGATGGCAACACCCATGCATGTTGGTATCATGGCAACACCCATGTATGTTGGTGTCATGGCAACACCCATCTATGTTGGTGCCATGGCAACACCCATGTATGTTGGTGTCATGGCAACACCAAAGTATGTTGGTGTTATGTTGGGGTCATGACAACACCCATGTATGTTGGTGTCATGGCAACACCCATGTTTGTTGGTGTCATGGCAACTCCCATCTATGTTGGTGCCATGGCAACACCCATGTATGTTGGTGTCATGGCAACACCCATGTATGTTGGTGTCATACCAACGCCCATGTATGTTGGTGTCATCGTGTCATGGTTACGCCCATGTATGTTGGTGTGATGGCAACACCCAGGTATGTTGCCTGGTAACGCCCATGTGTGTTGGTGTGATGGCAACACCCATGTGTGTTGGTGTGATGGCAACACCCATGTATGTTGGTGTTATGGCAACACACATGTATGTTGGTGTTATGACAAAACACATTTATGTTGGTGTCATGGCAACACCCATGTATGTTGGTGTGATGGCAACACCCATGTATGTTGGTGTGATGGCAACACCCATGTATGTTGGTGTCATGGCAACACCCATGTATGTTGGTGTCATGGCAACATCCATCTATGTTTGTGCCATGGCAACACCCATGTATGTTGGTGTCATGGCAACACCAAAGTATGATGGTGTTATGTTGGGGTCATGACAACACCCATGTATTTTGGTGTCACGGCAACACCCATATATATTGGTGTCATGGCAACACACATTTATGTTGGTGTCATGACAAGACCCATTTATATTGGTGTCATGGCAGCACCCATGTATGTTGGTGTCATGGCAACACCCATGTATGTTGGTGTCATGGCAACACCCATGTATGTTGGTGTCATAGCACACGCCCATGTATGTTGGTGTCATAGTGTCATGGTACCGCCCATGTATGTTGTTGTCATGGCAACGCGCGTATATGTTGGTGTCAGAGCAACACCCAGGTCTTTTTGGTGTCATGGTAACGCCCATATATGTTGGTGTCATGGCAACACCCATGTATGTTGGTGTGATGGCAACACCCAAGTATGTTGGTGTCATGGCAACACAGATGTATGTTGGTGTCATGGCAACACCCATGTATGTTGGTGTCATGGCAACACCCATGTATGTTGGTGTGATGTCAACACCCATGTATGTTGGTATGATGGCAACACCCATGCATGTTGGTGTCACGGCAACACCCATGTATGTTGGTGTCATGGCAACACCCATCTATGTTGGTGCCATGGCAACACCCATGTATGTTGTTGTCATGGCAACACCAAAGTATGTTGGTGTTATGTTGGGGTCATGACAACACCCATGTATGTTGGTGTCATGGCAACACCCATGTTTGTTGGTGTCCTGGCAACACCCATGTATGTTGGTACCATGGCAACACCCATGTATGTTGGTGTCATGGCAACACCCATGGATGTTGGTGTCATACCAACGCCCATGTATGTTGGTGTCATCGTGTCATGGTTACGCCCATGTATGTTGGTGTGATAGCAACACCCAGGTATGTTGCATGGTAACGCCCATGTGTGTTGATGTGATGGCAACAACCATGTATGTTGGTGTGATGGCAACACCCATGTATGTTGGTGTTATGGCAACACACATGTATGTTGGTGTTATGACAAAACACATTTATGTTGGTGTCATGGCAACACCCATGTATGTTGGTGTGATGGCAACACCCATATATGTTGCATGGTAACACCCATGTATGTTGGTGTGATGGCAACACCCAGGTATGTTGCATGGTAACGCCCATGTGTGTTGATGTGATGGCAACACCCATGTATGTTGGTGTGATGGCAACACCCATGTATGTTGGTGTCATGACAACACCCATGTATGTTGGTGTTATGGCAACACACATGTATGTTGGTGTCATGGCAAAACCCATGTATGTTGGTGTCATGGCAACACACATGTATGTTGGTGTCATAGCAACGCCCATTTATGTTGGTGTCATAGTACCGCCAATGTATGTTGGTGTCATGGCAACGCGCGTATATGTTGGTGTCATCGTGTCATGGTTACGCCCATGTATGTTGGTGTGATAGCAACACCCAGGTATGTTGCATGGTAACGCCCATGTGTGTTGATGTGATGGCAACAACCATGTATGTTGGTGTGATGGCAACACCCATGTATGTTGGTGTTATGGCAACACACATGTATGTTGGTGTTATGACAAAACACATTTATGTTGGTGTCATGGCAACACCCATGTATGTTGGTGTGATGGCAACACCCATATATGTTGCATGGTAACACCCTTGTATGTTGGTGTGATGGCAACACCCATGTATGTTGGTGTGATGGCAAAACCCATGTATGTTGGTGTCATGGCAACACCCATGTATGTTGGTGTCATGACAACACCCATGTATGTTGGTGTTATGGCAACACACATGTATGTTGGTGTCATGGCAAAACCCATGTATGTTGGTGTCATGGCAACACACATGTATGTTGGTGTCATAGCAACGCCCATTTATGTTGGTGTCATAGTACCGCCAATGTATGTTGGTGTCATGGCAACGCGCGTATATGTTGGTGTCATAGCAACACCCAGGTCTTTTTTGTGTCATGGTAACGCCCATGTATGTTGGTGTCATGGCAACACCCATGTATGTTGGTGTCATGTCAACACCCATGTATGTTGGTGTCATGGCAACACCCATGTATGTTGGTGTCATGGCAACACACATGTATGTTGGTGTCATAGCAACGCCCATGTATGTTGGTGTCATGGTGTCATAGTACCGCCCATGTATGTTGGTGTCATGGCAACGCGCGTATATGTTGGTGTCATAGCAACACCCAGGTCGTTTTGGTGTCATGGTAACGCCCAGGTATGTTGGTGTCATGGCAACACCCATGTATGTTGGTGTGATGGCAACACCCATGTATGTTGGTGTCATACCAACGCCAATGTATATTGGTGTCATCGTGTCATGGTTACGCCCATGTATGTTGGTGTGATGGCATCACCCAGGTATGTTGCATGGTAATGCCCATGTATGTTGGTGTGATGGCAACAGCCATGTATGTTGGTGTGATGGCAACATACATGTATGTTGGTGTGTTGGCAACACCCATGTATGTTTGTATGATGGCCACACCCATGTATGTTGGTGTGATGGCAACACCCATGTATGTTGGTGTGATGGCAACACCCATGTATGTTGGTGTCATGGCAACACCCATGTATGTTGGTGTCATGGCAACACCCATGTATGTTGGTGTGATGTCAACACCCATGTATGTTGGTATGATGGCAACACCCATGCATGTTGGTGTCACGGCAACACCCATGTATGTTGGTGTCATGGCAACACCCATCTATGTTGGTGCCATGGCAACACCCATGTATGTTGTTGTCATGGCAACACCAAAGTATGTTGGTGTTATGTTGGGGTCATGACAACACCCATGTATGTTGGTGTCATGGCAACACCCATGTTTGTTGGTGTCCTGGCAACACCCATGTATGTTGGTACCATGGCAACACCCATGTATGTTGGTGTCATGGCAACACCCATGGATGTTGGTGTCATACCAACGCCCATGTATGTTGGTGTCATCGTGTCATGGTTACGCCCATGTATGTTGGTGTGATAGCAACACCCAGGTATGTTGCATGGTAACGCCCATGTGTGTTGATGTGATGGCAACAACCATGTATGTTGGTGTGATGGCAACACCCATGTATGTTGGTGTTATGGCAACACACATGTATGTTGGTGTTATGACAAAACACATTTATGTTGGTGTCATGGCAACACCCATGTATGTTGGTGTGATGGCAACACCCATATATGTTGCATGGTAACACCCATGTATGTTGGTGTGATGGCAACACCCAGGTATGTTGCATGGTAACGCCCATGTGTGTTGATGTGATGGCAACACCCATGTATGTTGGTGTGATGGCAACACCCATGTATGTTGGTGTCATGACAACACCCATGTATGTTGGTGTTATGGCAACACACATGTATGTTGGTGTCATGGCAAAACCCATGTATGTTGGTGTCATGGCAACACACATGTATGTTGGTGTCATAGCAACGCCCATTTATGTTGGTGTCATAGTACCGCCAATGTATGTTGGTGTCATGGCAACGCGCGTATATGTTGGTGTCATCGTGTCATGGTTACGCCCATGTATGTTGGTGTGATAGCAACACCCAGGTATGTTGCATGGTAACGCCCATGTGTGTTGATGTGATGGCAACAACCATGTATGTTGGTGTGATGGCAACACCCATGTATGTTGGTGTTATGGCAACACACATGTATGTTGGTGTTATGACAAAACACATTTATGTTGGTGTCATGGCAACACCCATGTATGTTGGTGTGATGGCAACACCCATATATGTTGCATGGTAACACCCTTGTATGTTGGTGTGATGGCAACACCCATGTATGTTGGTGTGATGGCAAAACCCATGTATGTTGGTGTCATGGCAACACCCATGTATGTTGGTGTCATGACAACACCCATGTATGTTGGTGTTATGGCAACACACATGTATGTTGGTGTCATGGCAAAACCCATGTATGTTGGTGTCATGGCAACACACATGTATGTTGGTGTCATAGCAACGCCCATTTATGTTGGTGTCATAGTACCGCCAATGTATGTTGGTGTCATGGCAACGCGCGTATATGTTGGTGTCATAGCAACACCCAGGTCTTTTTTGTGTCATGGTAACGCCCATGTATGTTGGTGTCATGGCAACACCCATGTATGTTGGTGTCATGTCAACACCCATGTATGTTGGTGTCATGGCAACACCCATGTATGTTGGTGTCATGGCAACACACATGTATGTTGGTGTCATAGCAACGCCCATGTATGTTGGTGTCATGGTGTCATAGTACCGCCCATGTATGTTGGTGTCATGGCAACGCGCGTATATGTTGGTGTCATAGCAACACCCAGGTCGTTTTGGTGTCATGGTAACGCCCAGGTATGTTGGTGTCATGGCAACACCCATGTATGTTGGTGTGATGGCAACACCCATGTATGTTGGTGTCATACCAACGCCAATGTATATTGGTGTCATCGTGTCATGGTTACGCCCATGTATGTTGGTGTGATGGCATCACCCAGGTATGTTGCATGGTAATGCCCATGTATGTTGGTGTGATGGCAACACCCATGTATGTTGGTGTGATGGCAACATACATGTATGTTGGTGTGTTGGCAACACCCATGTATGTTTGTATGATGGCCACACCCATGTATGTTGGTGTGATGGCAACACCCATGTATGTTGGTGTGATGGCAACACCCATGTATGTTGGTGTCATGGCAACACCCATGTATGTTGGTGTCATGGCAACACCCATGTATGTTGGTGTCATAGCACACGCCCATGTATGTTGGTGTCATAGTGTCATGGTACCGCCCATGTATGTTGTTGTCATGGCAACGCGCGTATATGTTGGTGTCATAGCAACACCCAGGTCTTTTTGGTGTCATGGTAACGCCCATATATGTTGGTGTCATGGCAACACCCATGTATGTTGGTGTGATGGCAAAACCCAAGTATGTTGGTGTCATGGCAACACACATGTATGTTGGTGTCATGGCAACACCCATGTATGTTGGTGTCATGGCAACACCCATGTATGTTGGTGTGATGTCAACACCCATGTATGTTGGTATGATGGCAACACCCATGCATGTTGGTGTCACGGCCACACCCATGTATGTTGGTGTCATGGCAACACCCATCTATGTTGGTGCCATGGCAACACCCATGTATGTTGTTGTCATGGCAACACCAAAGTATGTTGGTGTTATGTTGGGGTCATGACAACACCCATGTATGTTCGTGTAATGGCAACACCCATGTTTGTTGGTGTCATGGCAACACCCATGTATGTTGGTACCATGGCAACACCCATGTATGTTGGTGTCATGGCAACACCCATGTATGTTGGTGTGATGGCATCACCCAGGTATGTTGCATGGTAATGCCCATATATGTTGGTGTGATGGCAACACCCATGTATGTTGGTGTGATGGCAACACACATGTATGTTGGTGTGTTGGCAACACCCATGTATGTTTGTATGATGGCAACACCCATGTATGTTGGTGTGATGGCAACACCCATGTATGTTGGTGTGATGGCAACACCCATGTTTGTTGGTGTTATGGCAACACACATGTATGTTGGTGTTACGGCAACACACATGTATGTTGGTGTTATGGCAACACACATGTATGTTGGTGTTATGGCAACACACATGTATGTTGGTGTGATGGCAACACCCATGTATGTTGGTGTGATGGCAACACCCATGTATGTTGGTGTTATGGCAACACACATGTATGTTGGTGTCATGGGAACACCCATGTATGTTGGTGTCATGGCAACATCCCTGTATTTTGGTGTGATGGCAACACCCATGTATGTTGGTGTCATGGCAACACCCATTTATGTTGGTGTGATGTCAACACCCATGTATGTTGGTATGATGGCAACACCCATGCATGTTGGTGTCACGGCAACACCCATGTATGTTGTTGTCATGGCAACACCAAAGTATGTTGGTGTTATGTTGGGGTCATGACAACACCCATGTATGTTGGTGTCATGGCAACACCCATGTTTGTTGGTGTCATGGCAACACCCATGTATGTTGGTGCCATGGCAACACCCATGTATGTTGTTGTCATGGCAACACCCATGGATGTTGGTGTCATACCAACGCCCATGTATGTTGGTGTCATCGTGTCATGGTTACGCCCATGTATGTTGGTGTGATAGCAACACCCAGGTATGTTGCATGGTAACGCCCATGTGTGTTGGTGTGATGGCAACACCCATGTATGTTGGTGTGATGGCAACACCAATGTATGTTGGTGTTATGGCAACACACATGTATGTTGGTGTTATGACAAAACACATTTATGTTGGTGTCATGGCAACACCCATGTATGTTGGTGTGATGGCAACACCCATATATGTTGCATGGTAACACCCTTGTATGTTGGTGTGATGGCAACACCCATGTATGTTGGTGTGATGGCAACACCCATGTATGTTGGTGTCATGACAACACCCATGTATGTTGGTGTTATGGCAACACAAATGTATGTTGGTGTCATGGCAAAACCCATGTATGTTGGTGTCATGGCAACACACATGTATGTTGGTGTCATAGCAACGCCCATTTATGTTGGTGTCATGGTGTCATGGTACCGCCCATGTATGTTGGTGTCATGGCAACGCGCGCATATGTTGGTGTCATAGCAACACCCAGGTTTTTTTGGTGTCATGGTAACGCCCATGTATGTTGGTGTCATGGCAACACCCATGTATGTTGGTGTGATGGCAACACCCATGTATGTTGGTGTGATGTCAACACCCATGTATGTTGGTATGATGGCAACACCCATGCATGTTGGTATCATGGCAACACCCATGTATGTTGGTGTCATGGCAACACCCATCTATGTTGGTGCCATGGCAACACCCATGTATGTTGGTGTCATGGCAACACCAAAGTATGTTGGTGTTATGTTGGGGTCATGACAACACCCATGTATGTTGGTGTCATGGCAACACCCATGTTTGTTGGTGTCATGGCAACACCCATCTATGTTGGTGCCATGGCAACACCCATGTATGTTGGTGTCATGGCAACACCCATGTATGTTGGTGTCATACCAACGCCCATGTATGTTGGTGTCATCGTGTCATGGTTACGCCCATGTATGTTGGTGTGATGGCAACACCCATGTATGTTGCATGGTAACGCCCATGTGTGTTGGTGTGATGGCAACACCCATGTGTGTTGGTGTGATGGCAACACCCATGTATGTTGGTGTTATGGCAACACACATGTATGTTGGTGTTATGACAAAACACATTTATGTTGGTGTCATGGCAACACCCATGTATGTTGGTGTGATGGCAACACCCATGTATGTTGGTGTGATGGCAACACCCATGTATGTTGGTGTCATGGCAACACCCATGTATGTTGGTGTCATGGCAACATCCATCTATGTTTGTGCCATGGCAACACCCTTGTATGTTGGTGTCATGGCAACACCAAAGTATGATGGTGTTATGATGGGGTCCTGACAACACCCATGTATGTTGGTGTCATGGCAACACCCATATATATTGGTGTCATGGCAACACACATTTATGTTGGTGTCATGACAAGACCCATTTATATTGGTGTCATGGCAGCACCCATGTATGTTGGTGTCATGGCAACACCCATGTATGTTGGTGTCATGGCAACACCCATGTATATTGGTGTCATAGCACACGCCCATGTATGGTGGTGTCATAGTGTCATGGTACCGCCCATGTATGATGTTGTCATGGCAACGCGCGTATATGTTGGTGTCATAGCAACACCCAGGTCTTTTTGGTGTGATGGTAACGCCCATATATGTTGGTGTCATAGCAACACCCATGTATGTTGGTGTGATGGCAACACCCAAGTATGTTGGTGTCATGGCAACACACATGTATGTTGGTGTCATGGCAACACCCATGTATGTTGGTGTCATGGCAACACCCATGTATATTGGTGTGATGTCAACACCCATGTATGTTGGTATGATGGCAACACCCATGCATGTTGGTGTCACGGCAACACCCATGTATGTTGGTGTCATGGCAACACCCATCTATGTTGGTGCCATGGCAACACCCATGTATGTTGTTGTCATGGCAACACCAAAGTATGTTGGTGTTATGTTGGGGTCATGACAACACCCATGTATGTTGGTGTCATGGCAACGCGCGTATATGTTGGTGTCATAGCAACACTCAGGTCTTTTTGGTGTCATGGTAACGCCCATATATGTTGGTGTCATGGCAACACCCATGTATGTTGGTGTGATGGCAAAACCCAAGTATGTTGGTGTCATGGCAACACACATGTATGTTGGTGTCATGGCAACACCCATGTATGTTGGTGTCATGGCAACACCCATGTATGTTGGTGTGATGTCAACACCCATGTATGTTGGTATGATGGCAACACCCATGCATGTTGGTGTCACGGCAACACCCATGTATGTTGGTGTCATGGCAACACCCATCTATGTTGGTGCCATGGCAACACCCATGTATGTTGTTGTCATGGCAACACCAAAGTATGTTGGTGTTATGTTGGGGTCATGACAACACCCATGTATGTTCGTGTAATGGCAACACCCATGTTTGTTGGTGTCATGGCAACACCCATGTATGTTGGTACCATGGCAACACCCATGTATGTTGGTGTCATGGCAACACCCATGTATGTTGGTGTGATGGCATCACCCAGGTATGTTGCATGGTAATGCCCATGTATGTTGGTGTGATGGCAACACCCATGTATGTTGGTGTGATGGCAACACACATGTATGTTGGTGTGTTGGCAACACCCATGTATGTTTGTATGATGGCAACACCCATGTATGTTGGTGTGATGGCAACACCCATGTATGTTGGTGTGATGGCAACACCCATGTATGTTGGTGTGATGGCAACACCCATGTTTGTTGGTGTTATGGCAACACACATGTATGTTGGTGTTACGGCAACACACATGTATGTTGGTGTTATGGCAACACACATGTATGTTGGTGTTATGGCAACACACATGTATGTTGGTGTGATGGCAACACCCATGTATGTTGGTGTGATGGCAACACCCATGTATGTTGGTGCTATGGCAACACACATGTATGTTGGTGTCATGGGAACACCCATGTATGTTGGTGTCATGGCAACATCCATGTATTTTGGTGTGATGGCAACACCCATGTATGTTGGTGTCATGGCAACACCCATTTATGTTGGTGTGATGTCAACACCCATGTATGTTGGTATGATGGCAACACCCATGCATGTTGGTGTCACGGCAACACCCATGTATGTTGGTGTCATGGCAACACCCAACTATGTTGGTGCCATGGCAACACCCATGTATGTTGGTGTCATGGCAACACCCATGTTTGTTGGTGTCATGGCAACACCCATGTATGTTGGTGCCATGGCAACACCCATGTATGTTGTTGTCATGGCAACACCCATGGATGTTGGTGTCATACCAACGCCCATGTATGTTGGTGTCATCGTGTCATGGTTACGCCCATGTATGTTGGTGTGATAGCAACACCCAGGTATGTTGCATGGTAACGCCCATGTGTGTTGGTGTGATGGCAACACCCATGTATGTTGGTGTGATGGCAACACCCATGTATGTTGGTGTTATGGCAACACACATGTATGTTGGTGTTATGACAAAACACATTTATGTTGGTGTCATGGCAACACCCATGTATGTTGGTGTGATGGCAACACCCATATATGTTGCATGGTAACACCCTTGTATGTTGGTGTGATGGCAACACCCATGTATGTTGGTGTGATGGCAACACCCATGTATGTTGGTGTCATGACAACACCCATGTATGTTGGTGTTATGGCAACACACATGTATGTTGGTGTCATGGCAAAACCCATGTATGTTGGTGTCATGGCAACACACATGTATGTTGGTGTCATAGCAACGCCCATTTATGTTGGTGTCATGGTGTCATGGTACCGCCCATGTATGTTGGTGTCATGGCAACGCGCGCATATGTTGGTGTCATAGCAACACCCAGGTTTTTTTGATGTCATGGTAACGCCCATGTATGTTGGTGTCATGGCAACACCCATGTATGTTGGTGTGATGGCAACACCCATGTATGTTGGTGTGATGTCAACACCCATGTATGTTGGTATGATGGCAACACCCATGCATGTTGGTATCATGGCAACACCCATGTATGTTGCTGTCATGGCAACACCCATCTATGTTGGTGCCATGGCAACACCCATGTATGTTGGTGTCATGGCAACACCAAAGTATGTTGGTGTTATGTTGGGGTCATGACAACACCCATGTATGTTGGTGTCATGGCAACACCCATGTTTGTTGGTGTCATGGCAACACCCATCTATGTTGGTGCCATGGCAACACCCATGTATGTTGGTGTCATGGCAACACCCATGTATGTTGGTGTCATACCAACGCCCATGTATGTTGGTGTCATCGTGTCATGGTTACGCCCATGTATGTTGGTGTGATGGCAACACCCATGTATGTTGCATGGTAACGCCCATGTGTGTTGGTGTGATGGCAACACCCATGTGTGTTGGTGTGATGGCAACACCCATGTATGTTGGTGTTATGGCAACACACATGTATGTTGGTGTTATGACAAAACACATTTATGTTGGTGTCATGGCAACACCCATGTATGTTGGTGTGATGGCAACACCCATGTATGTTGGTGTGATGGCAACACCCATGTATGTTGGTGTCATGGCAACACCCATGTATGTTGGTGTCATGGCAACATCCATCTATGTTTGTGCCATGGCAACACCCTTGTATGTTGGTGTCATGGCAACACCAAAGTATGATGGTGTTATGATGGGGTCCTGACAACACCCATGTATGTTGGTGTCATGGCAACACCCATATATATTGGTGTCATGGCAACACACATTTATGTTGGTGTCATGACAAGACCCATTTATATTGGTGTCATGGCAGCACCCATGTATGTTGGTGTCATGGCAACACCCATGTATGTTGGTGTCATGGCAACACCCATGTATATTGGTGTCATAGCACACGCCCATGTATGTTGGTGTCATAGTGTCATGGTACCGCCCATGTATGATGTTGTCATGGCAACGCGCGTATATGTTGGTGTCATAGCAACACCCAGGTCTTTTTGGTGTCATGGTAACGCCCATATATGTTGGTGTCATAGCAACACCCATGTATGTTGGTGTGATGGCAACACCCAAGTATGTTGGTGTCATGGCAACACACATGTATGTTGGTGTCATGGCAACACCCATGTATGTTGGTGTCATGACAACACCCATGTATATTGGTGTGATGTCAACACCCAAGTATGTTGGTATGATGGCAACACCCATGCATGTTGGTGTCACGGCAACACCCATGTATGTTGGTGTCATGGCAACACCCATCTATGTTGGTGCCATGGCAACACCCATGTATGTTGTTGTCATGGCAACACCAAAGTATGTTGGTGTTATGTTGGGGTCATGACAACACCCATGTATGTTGGTGTCATGGCAACACCAATGTTTGTTGGTGTCATGGCAACACCCATGTATTTTGGTACCATGGCAACACCCATGTATGTTGGTGTCATGGCAACACCCATGGATGTTGGTGTCATACCAACGCCCATGTATGTTGGTGTCATCGTGTCATGGTTACGCCCATGTATGTTGGTGTGATAGCAACACCCAGGTATGTTGCATGGTAACGCCCATGTGTGTTGGTGTGATGGCAACACCCATGTATGTTGGTGTGATGGCAACACCCATGTATGTTGGTGTTATGGCAACACACATGTATGTTGTTGTTATGACAAAACACATTTATGTTGGTGTCATGGCAACACCCATGTATGTTGGTGTCATGGCAACACCCATATATGTTGCATGGTAACACCCTTGTATGTTGGTGTGATGGCAACACCCATGTATGTTGGTGTGATGGCAACACCCATGTATGTTGGTGTCATGACAACACCCATGTATGTTGGTGTTATGGCAACACACATGTATGTTGGTGTCATGGCAAAACCCATGTATGTTGGTGTCATGGCAACACACATGTATGTTGGTGTCATAGCAACGCCCATTTATGTTGGTGTCATAGTACCGCCCATGTATGTTGGTGTCATGGTAACGCGCGTATATGTTGGTATCATAGCAACACCCAGGTCTTTTTTGTGTCATGGTAACGCCCATGTATGTTGGTGTCATGGCAACACCCATGTATGTTGGTGTCATGTCAACACCCATGTATGTTGGTGTCATGGCAACACCCATGTATGTTGGTGTCATGGTGTCATAGTACCGCCCATGTATGTTGGTGTCATGGCAACGCGCGTATATGTTGGTGTCATAGCAACACCCAGGTCGTTTTGGTGTCATGGTAACGCCCATGTATGTTGGTGTCATGGCAACACCCATGTATGTTAGTGTCATGGCAACACCCATGGATGTTGGTGTCATACCAACGCCCATGTATGTTGGTGTCACCGTGTCATGGTTACGCCCATGTATGTTGGTGTGATAGCAACACCCAGGTATGTTGCATGGTAACGCCCATGTGTGTTGATGTGATGGCAACACCCATGTATGTTGGTGTGATGGCAACACCCATGTATGTTGGTGTTATGGCAACACACATGTATGTTGGTGTTATGACAAAACACATTTATGTTGGTGTCATGGCAACACCCATGTATGTTGGTGTGATGGCAACACCCATATATGTTGCATGGTAACACCCTTGTATGTTGGTGTGATGGCAACACCCATGTATGTTGGTGTGATGGCAAAACCCATGTATGTTGGTGTCATGACAACACCCATGTATGTTGGTGTTATGGCAACACACATGTATGTTGGTGTCATGGCAAAACCCATGTATGTTGGTGTCATGGCAACACACATGTATGTTGGTGTCATAGCAACGCCCATTTATGTTGGTGTCATTGTCCGCCAATGTATGTTGGTGTCATGGCAACGCGCGTATATGTTGGTGTCATAGCAACACCCAGGTCTTTTTTGTGTCATGGTAACGCCCATGTATGTTGGTGTCATGGCAACACCCATGTATGTTGGTGTCATGTCAACACCCATGTATGTTGGTGTCATGGCAACAGCCATGTATGTTGGTGTCATGGCAACACACATGTATGTTGGTGTCATAGCAACGCCCATGTATGTTGGTGTCATGGTGTCATAGTACCGCCCATGTATGTTGGTGTCATGGCAACGCGCGTATATGTTGGTGTCATAGCAACACCCAGGTCGTTTTGGTGTCATGGTAACGCCCAGGTATGTTGGTGTCATGGCAACACCCATGTATGTTGGTGTGATGGCAACACCCATGTATGTTGGTGTCATACCAACGCCAATGTATATTGGTGTCATCGTGTCATGGTTACGCCCATGTATGTTGGTGTGATGGCATCACCCAGGTATGTTGCATGGTAATGCCCATGTATGTTGGTGTGATGGCAACACCCATGTATGTTGGTGTGATGGCAACACACATGTATGTTGGTGTGTTGGCAACACCCATGTATGTTTGTATGATGGCAACACCCATGTATGTTGGTGTGATGGCAACACCCATGTATGTTGGTGTGATGGCAACACCCATGTATGTTGGTGTGATGGCAACACCCATGTTTGTTGGTGTTATGGCAACACACATGTATGTTGGTGTTATGGCAACACACATGTATGTTAGTGTTATGGCAACACACATGTATGTTGGTGTTATGGCAACACACATGTATGTTGGTGTGATGGCAACACCCATGTATGTTGGTGTGATGGCAACACCCATGTATGTTGGTGTTATGGCAACACACATGTATGTTGGTGTCATGGGAACACCCATGTATGTTGGTGTCATGGCAACATCCATGTATTTTGGTGTGATGGCAACACCCATGTATGTTGGTGTGATGGCAACACCCATTTATGTTGGTGTGATGTCAACACCCATGCATGTTGGTGTGATAGCAACACCCAAGTATGTTGGTGTCATGGCAACACCCATGTATGTTGGTGTCATGGCAACACCCATGTATGTTGGTGTGATGTCAACACCCATGTATGTTGGTATGATGGCAACACCCATGCATGTTGGTGTCACGGCAACACCCATGTATGTTGGTGTCATGGCAACACCCATCTATGTTGGTGCCATGGCAACACCCATGTATGTTGTTGTCATGGCAACACCAAAGTATGTTGGTGTTATGTTGGGGTCATGACAACACCCATGTATGTTGGTGTCATGGCAACACCATGTTTGTTGGTGTCATGGCAACACCCATGTATGTTGGTACCATGGCAACACCATGTATGTTGGTGTCATGGCAACACCCATGGATGTTGGTGTCATACCAACGCCCATGTATGTTGGTGTCATCGTGTCATGGTTACGCCCATGTATGTTGGTGTGATAGCAACACCCAGGTATGTTGCATGGTAACGCCCATGTGTGTTGATGTGATGGCAACACCCATGTATGTTGGTGTGATGGCAACACCCATGTATGTTGATGTTATGGCAACACACATGTATGTTGGTGTTATGACAAAACACATTTATGTTGGTGTCATGGCAACACCCATGTATGTTGGTGTGATGGCAACACCCATATATGTTGCATGGTAACACCCTTGTATGTTGGTGTGATGGCAACACCCATGTATGTTGGTGTGATGGCAAAACCCATGTATGTTGGTGTGATGGCAACACCCATGTATGTTGGTGTCATACCAACGCCAATGTATATTGGTGTCATCATGTCATGGTTACGCCCATGAATGTTGGTGTGATGGCATCAACCAGGTATGTTGCATGGTAATGCCCATGTATGTTGGTGTGATGGCAACAGCAATGTATGTTGGTGTGATGGCAACACACATGTATGTTGGTGTGTTGGCAACACCCATGTATGTTTTTATGATGGCAACACCCATGTATGTTGGTGTGATGGCAACACCCATGTATGTTGGTGTGATGGCAACACCCATGTATGTTGGTGTGATGGCAACACCCATGTTTGTTGGTGTTTTGGCAACACACATGTATGTTGGTGTTATGGCAACACACATGTACGTTGGTGTTATGGCAACACACATGTATGTTGGTGTTATGGCAACACACATGTATGTTGGTGTGATGGCAACACCCATGTATGTTGGTGTGATGGCAACACCCAGGTATGTTGGTGTTATGGCGACACACATGTATGTTGGTGTCATGGGAACACCCATGTATGTTGGTGTCATGGCAACATCCATGTATTTTGGTGTGATGGCAACACCCATGTATGTTGGTGTCATGGCAACACCCATTTAGGTTGGTGTCATGGCAACACCCAGGAATGTTGCATGGTAACGCCCTTGTATGTTGGTGTGATGGCAACACCCATGTATGTTGGTGTGATGGCAACACCCATGTATGTTGGTGTTATACGAACGCCCATGTATGTTGGTGTCATCGTGTCATGGTTACGCCCATGTATGTTGGTGTGATGGCAACACCCAGGTATGTTGCATGGTAACGCCCATGTATGTTGGTGTGATGGCAACACCCATATATGTTGCATGGTAACACCCTTGTATGTTGGTGTGATGGCATCACCCATGTATGTTGGTGTGATGGCAACACCCATGTATGTTGGTGTCATGACAACACCCATGTATGTTGGGGTTATGGCAACACACATGTATGTTGGTGTCATGGCAACACCCATGTATGTTGGTGTCATGGCAACACCCATATATGTTGCATGGTAACACCCTTGTATGTTGGTGTGATGGCAACACCCATGTATGTTGGTGTGATGGCAACACCCATGTATGTTGGTGTCATGACAACACCCATGTATGTTGGTGTTATGGCAACACACATGTATGTTGGTGTCATGGCAAAACCCATGTATGTTGGTGTCATGGCAACACACATGTATGTTGGTGTCATAGCAACGCCCATTTATGTTGGTGTCATAGTACCGCCCATGTATGTTGGTGTCATGGCAACGCGCGTATATGTTGGTGTCATAGCAACACCCAGGTCTTTTTTGTGTCATGGTAACGCCCATGTATGTTGGTGTCATGGCAACACCCATGTATGTTGGTGTCATGTCAACACCCATGTATGTTGGTGTCATGGCAACACCCATGTATGTTGGTGTCATGGCAACACCCATATATGTTGGTGTCATGGCAACACCCATATATGTTGCATGGTAACGCCCATGTATGTTGGTGTGATGGCAACACCCAGGTATGTTGCATGGTAACACCCATGTATGTTGGTGTGATGGCAACGCCCATGTATGTTGGTGTGATGGCAACACCCAGGTATGTTGCATGGTAACACCCATGTATGTTGGTGTGATGGCAACGCCCATGTATGTTGGTGTGATGGCAACACCCAGGTATGTTGCATGGTAACGCCCATGTATGTTGATGTGATGGCAACACCCATGTATGTTGGTGTGATGGCAACACACATGTATTTTGGTGTCATGGCAACACCCATGTATGTTGGTGTCATGGCAACACCCATGTATGTTGGTGTCATGTCAACACCCATGTATGTTGGTGGCATGGCAACACCAATGTATGTTGGTGTCATGGCAACACACATGTATGTTGGTGTCATAGCAACGCCCATGTATGTTGGTGTCATGGTGTCATAGTACCGCCCATGTATGTTGGTGTCATGGCAACGCGCGTATATGTTGGTGTCATAGCAACACCCAGGTCGTTTTGGTGTCATGGTAACGCCCATGTATGTTGGTGTGATGGCAACACCCATGTATGTTGGTGTGATGGCAACACCCATATATGTTGGTGTCATACCAACGCCAATGTATGTTGGTGTCATCGTGTCATGGTTACGCCCATGTATGTTGGTGTGATGGCATCACCCAGGTATGTTGCATGGTAACGCCCATTTATGTTGGTGTGATGGCAACACCCATGTATGTTGGTGTGATAGCAACACCCATGTATGTTGGTGTGATGGCAACACCCATGTATGTTGGTGTGATGGCAACACCCATGTATGTTGGTGTGATGGCAACACCCATGTATGTTGGTTTGATGGCAACACCCATGTATGTTGGTGTGATGGCAACACCCATGTATGTTGGTGTTATGGCAATACACATGTATGTTGGTGTCATGGGAACACCCATGTATGTTGGTGTCATGGCAACATCCATGTATTTTGGTGTGATGGCAACACCCATGTATGTTGGTGTCATGGCAACACCCATTTATGTTGGTGTGATGTCAACACCCATGTATGTTGGTATGATGGCAACACCCATGCATGTTGGTGTCACGGCAACACCCATGTATGTTGGTGTCATGGCAACACCCATCTATGTTGGTGCTATGGCAACACCCATGTATGTTGTTGTCATGGCAACACCAAAGTATGTTGGTGTTATGTTGGGGTCATGACAACACCCATGTATGTTGGTGTCATGGCAACACCCATGTTTGTTGGTGTCATGGCAA
>CM026401.1:1503138-1558038 GCA_014843695.1 Archivesica marissinica
CAGAATTGAGTGTGAAGTTAGTACTGGTATCGTAGATCAACATTCAAGCGAACATAGAATTGTGTGTGAAGTTAGTACTTGTATCGTGGATCAACATTCAAGAGAACTTAGAATTGAGTGTGAAGTTAGTACTTGTATCGTGGATCAACATTCAAGCGATAATAGAATTGAGTGTGAAGTTAGTACTGGTTTCGTGGATCAATATTCAAGCGAACATAGAATTGAGTGTGAAGTTAGCACTGGTACCCTAGATCATAGATCAACATTCAAGCGAACATAGAATTGAATGTGAAGTTAGAACTGGTATCGTGGATCCTAGTTCAACATTCAAGAGAACATAGAATTGTGTGTGAAATTAGTACTGGTATCGTAGATCGATGATCAACATTCAAGTGAACATAGAATTGAGTGTGAAGTTAGAACTGGTATACTATATCGTAGATCAACATTCAAGCGAACATAGAATTGAGTGTGAAGTTAGTGCTGGTATCCTAGATCAACATTCAAGCGAACATAGAATTGAGTGTGAAGTTAGCACTGGTACCCTAGATCATAGATCAACATTCAAGCGAACATAGAATTGAGTGTGAAGTTAGAACTGGTATCCTAGATCAACGTTCAAGTGAACTTAGAATTGAGTGTGAAGTTAGTGCTGTTATCGTAGATCAACATTCAAGTGAACATAGCATTGAATGTGAAGTTAGTACTGGTATCGTGGATCAACATTCAAGCGAACATAGAATTGAGTGTGAAGTTAGTTCTGGTATCGTATATCAACATTCAAGCGAACATAGAATTGAGTGTGAAGTTAGTTCTGGTATCGTAGATCAACATTCAAGCGAATATAGAATTGAGTGTGAAGTTAGTACTGGTATCGTAGATCAACATTCAAGCGAACATATAATTGAGTGTGAAGTTAGTACTGGTATCGTAGATCAACATTCAAGCGAACATAGATTTGAGTTTGAAGTTAGTGCTGGTATCGTAGATCAACATTCAAGCGAACATAGAATTGAGTGTGAAGATAGTACTGGTATCATATATCAACATTCAAGCGAACATAGAATTGAGTGTGAAGTTAGTTCTGGTATCGTAGATCAACATTCAAGCGAACATAGAATTGAGTGTGAAGTTAGTTCTGGTATCGTATATCAACATTCAAGCGAACATAGAATTGAGTGTGAAGTTAGTTCTGGTATCGTAGATCAACATTCAAGCGAACATAGAATTGAGTGTGAAGTTAGTTCTGGTATCGTAGATCAACATTCAAGCGAAAATAGAATTGAGTGTGAAGTTAGCACTGGTACTTCATAGATCAACATTCAAGCGAACATAGAATTGAGTGTGAAGTTAGTACTGGTATCGTAGATCAACATTCAAGCGAACATATAATTGAGTGTGAAGTTAGTACTGGTATCGTAGATCAACATTCAAGCGAACATAGAATTGAGTGTGAAGTTAGTACTGGTATCGTAGATCAACATTCAAGCGAACATAGAATTGAGTGTGAAGTTAGTACTGGTATCGTAGATCAACATTCAAGCGAACATAGAATTGAGTGTGAAGTTAGTACTGGTATCGTGGATCAACATTCAAGCGAACATAGAATTGAGTGTGAAGTTAGTACTGGTATCGTAGATCAACATTCAAGCGAACATAGAATTGAGTGTGAAGTTAGTACTGGTATCGTAGATCAACATTCAAGCGAACATAGAATTGAGTGTGAAGTTAGTGCTGGTATCGTAGATCAACATTCAAGCGAATATAGAATTGAGTGTGAAGTTAGTACTGGTATCGTGGATCGTGGATCAACATTCAAGCGAATATAGAATTGAGTGTGAAGTTAGTTCTGGTATCGTAGATCAACATTCAAGCGAACATAGAATTGAGTGTGAAGTTAGTAATGGTATCGTAGATCAACATTCAAGCGAACATAGAATTGAGTGTGAAGTTAGTTCTGGTATCGTAGATCAACATTCAAGCGAACATAGAATTGAGTGTGAAGTTAGTACTGGTATCGTAGATCAACATTCAAGCGAATATAAAATTGAATCTGAAGTTAGTACTGGTATCCTATATCAACATTCAAGCGAACATAGAATTGAGTGTGAAGTTAGTACTGGTATCGTGGATCAACATTCAAGCGAACATAGAATTGAGTGTGAAATTAGCACTGGTATCGTAGATCAACATTCAAGCGAACATAGAATTGAGTGTGAAGTTAGTACTGGTATCGTGTATCAACATTCAAGCGAACATAGAATTGAGTGTGAAGTTAGCACTGGTACCTAGATCATAGATCAACATTCAAGCGAACATAGAATTGAGTGTGAAGTTAGTACTGGTATCGTAGATCAACATTCAAGCGAACATAGAATTGAGTGTGAAGTTAGTTCTGGTATCGTATATCAACATTCAAGCGAACATAGAATTGAGTGTGAAGTTAGTACTGGTATCATAGATCAACATTCAAGCGAACATAGAATTGAGTGTGAAGTTAGTTCTGGTATCGTAGATCAACATTCAAGCGAACATAGAATTGAGTGTGAAGTTAGTACTGGTATCGTAGATCAACATTCAAGCGAACATAGAATTGAGTGTGAAGTTAGTACTGGTATCGTGGATCGTGATCAACATTCAAGCGAACATAGAATTGAGTGTGAAGTTAGTACTGGTATCGTGTATCAACATTCAAGCGAACATAGAATTGAGTGTGAAGTTAGTTCTGGTATCGTAGATCAACATTCAAGCGAAAATAGAATTGAGTGTGAAGTTAGCACTGGTACTAGTCATAGATCAACATTCAAGCGAACATAGAATTGAGTGTGAAGTTAGTACTGGTATCGTAGATCAACATTCAAGCGAACATAGAATTGAGTGTGAAGTTAGTACTGGTATCGTAGATCAACATTCAAGCGAACATAGAATTGAGTGTGAAGTTAGTACTGGTATCGTGGATCGTAGATCAACATTCAAGCGAACATAGAATTGAGTGTGAAGTTAGTACTGGTATCGTAGATCAACATTCAAGCGAACATAGAATTGAGTGTGAAGTTAGTACTGGTATCGTAGATCAACATTCAAGCGAATATAGAATTGAGTGTGAAGTTAGTACTGGTATCGTGATCATGATCAACATTCAAGCGAACATAGAATTGAGTGTGAAGTTAGTACTGGTATCTATCGTAGATCAACATTCAAGCGAACATAGAATTGAGTGTGAAGTTAGTTCTGGTATCGTAGATCAACATTCAAGCGAACATAGAATTGAGTGTGAAGTTAGTTCTGGTATCGTAGATCAACATTCAAGCGAACATAGAATTGAGTGTGAAGTTAGTACTGGTATCGTAGATCAACATTCAAGCGAATATAAAATTGAATCTGAAGTTAGTACTGGTATCCTATATCAACATTCAAGCGAACATAGAATTGAGTGTGAAGTTAGTACTGGTATCGTGGATCAACATTCAAGCGAACATAGAATTGAGTGTGAAATTAGCACTGGTATCGTAGATCAACATTCAAGCGAACATAGAATTGAGTGTGAAGTTAGTACTAGTATCGTGTATCAACATTCAAGCGAACATAGAATTGAGTGTGAAGTTAGTACTGGTATCATAGATCAACATTCAAGCGAACATAGAATTGAGTGTGAAGTTAGTGCTGGTATCGTAGATCAACATTCAAGCGAACATAGAATTGAGTGTGAAGTTAGTTCTGGTATCGTATATCAACATTCAAGCGAACATAGAATTGAGTGTGAAGTTAGTACTGGTATCATATATCAACATTCAAGCGAACATAGAATTGAGTGTGAAGTTAGTTCTGGTATCGTAGATCAACATTCAAGCGAACATAGAATTGAGTGTGAAGTTAGTACTGGTATCGTAGATCAACATTCAAGCGAACATAGAATTGAGTGTGAAGTTAGTACTGGTATCGTATGATCAACATTCAAGCGAACATAGAATTGAGTGTGAAGTTAGTACTGGTATCGTGTATCAACATTCAAGCGAACATAGAATTGAGTGTGAAGTTAGTTCTGGTATCGTAGATCAACATTCAAGCGAAAATAGAATTGAGTGTGAAGTTAGCACTGGTACCCTAGTTCATAGATCAACATTCAAGCGAACATAGAATTGAGTGTGAAGTTAGTACTGGTATCGTAGATCGACATTCAAGCGAACATATAATTGAGTGTGAAGTTAGTACTGGTATCGTAGATCAACATTCAAGCGAACATAGAATTGAGTGTGAAGTTAGTACTGGTATCGTGGATCGTAGATCAACATTCAAGCGAACATAGAATTGAGTGTGAAGTTAGCACTGGTATCGTAGATCAACATTCAAGCGAACATAGAATTGAGTGTGAAGTTAGTACTGGTATCGTAGATCAACATTCAAGCGAATATAGAATTTAGTGTGAAGTTAGTACTGGTATCGTGGATCATGGATCAACATTCAAGCGAACATAGAATTGAGTGTGAAGTTAGTACTGGTATCGTGGATCGTAGATCAACATTCAAGCGAACATAGAATTGAGTGTGAAGTTAGTACTGGTATCGTAGATCAACATTCAAGCGAACATAGAATTGAGTGTGAAGTTAGTACTGGTATCGTAGATCAACATTCAAGCGAACATAGAATTGAGTGTGAAGTTAGTTCTGGTATCGTAGATCAACATTCAAGCGAACATAGAATTGAGTGTGAAGTTAGTACTGGTTGATCATAGATCAACATTCAAGCGAACATAGAATTGAGTGTGAAGTTAGTACTGGTATCGTAGATCAACATTCAAGCGAACATAGAATTGAGTGTGAAGTTAGTACTGGTATCGTAGATCAACATTCAAGCGAACATAGAATTGAGTGTGAAGTTAGTACTGGTATCGTAGATCAACATTCAAGCGAACATAGAATTGAGTGTGAAGTTAGTACTGGTATCGTGGATCAACATTCAAGCGAACATAGAATTGAGTGTGAAGTTAGTTCTGGTATCGTAGATCAACATTCAAGCGAACATAGAATTGAGTGTGAAGTTAGCACTGGTACCCTAGATCATAGATCAACATTCAAGCGAACATAGAATTGAATGTGAAGTTAGAACTGGTATCGTGGATCCTAGATCAACATTCAAGCGAACATAGAATTGAGTGTGAAGTTAGTACTGGTATCGTAGATCGATGATCAACATTCAAGCGAACATAGAATTGAGTGTGAAGTTAGTACTGGTATACTATATCGTAGATCAACATTCAAGCGAACATAGAATTGAGTGTGAAGTTAGTGCTGGTATCGTAGATCAACATTCAAGCGAACATAGAATTGAGTGTGAAGTTAGTACTGGTATCGTAGATCAACATTCAAGCGAACATAGAATTGAGTGTGAAGTTAGTACTGGTATCCTAGATCAACATTCAAGCGAACATAGAATTGAGTGTGAAGTTAGTACTGGTATCGTAGATCAACATTCAAGCGAACATAGAATTGAGTGTGAAGTTAGTACTGGTATCGTAGATCAACATTCAAGCGAACATAGAATTGAGTGTGAAGTTAGTTCTGGTATCGTATATCAACATTCAAGCGAACATAGAATTGAGTGTGAAGTTAGTTCTGGTATCGTAGATCAACATTCAAGCGAATATAGAATTGAGTGTGAAGTTAGTACTGGTATCGTAGATCAACATTCAAGCGAACATAGAATTGAGTGTGAAGTTAGTACTGGTATCGTAGATCAACATTCAAGCGAACATAGAATTGAGTGTGAAGTTAGTGCTGGTATCGTAGATCAACATTCAAGCGAACATAGAATTGAGTGTGAAGATAGTACTGGTATCATATATCAACATTCAAGCGAACATAGAATTGAGTGTGAAGTTAGTTCTGGTATCGTAGATCAACATTCAAGCGAACATAGAATTGAGTGTGAAGTTAGTTCTGGTATCGTATATCAACATTCAAGCGAACATAGAATTGAGTGTGAAGTTAGTTCTGGTATCGTAGATCAACATTCAAGCGAACATAGAATTGAGTGTGAAGTTAGCACTGGTACTAGTCATAGATCAACATTCAAGCGAACATAGAATTGAGTGTGAAGTTAGTACTGGTATCGTAGATCAACATTCAAGCGAACATATAATTGAGTGTGAAGTTAGTACTGGTATCGTAGATCAACATTCAAGCGAACATAGAATTGAGTGTGAAGTTAGTACTGGTATCGTGGATCGTAGATCAACATTCAAGCGAACATAGAATTGAGTGTGAAGTTAGCACTGGTATCGTAGATCAACATTCAAGCGAACATAGAATTGAGTGTGAAGTTAGTACTGGTATCGTAGTTCAACATTCAAGCGAATATATAATTTAGTGTGAAGTTAGTACTGGTATCGTGGATCATGGATCAACATTCAAGCGAACATAGAATTGAGTGTGAAGTTAGTACTGGTATCGTGGATCGTAGATCAACATTCAAGCGAACATAGAATTGAGTGTGAAGTTAGTTCTGGTATCGTAGATCAACATTCAAGCGAACATAGAATTGAGTGTGAAGTTAGTACTGGTATCGTAGATCAACATTCAAGCGAACATAGAATTGAGTGTGAAGTTAGTTCTGGTATCGTAGATCAACATTCAAGCGAACATAGAATTGAGTGTGAAGTTAGTACTGGTACTAGATCGTAGATCAACATTCAAGCGAACATAGAATTGAGTGTGAAGTTAGTACTGGTATCGTAGATCAACATTCAAGCGAACATAGAATTGAGTGTGAAGTTAGTACTGGTATCGTAGATCAACATTCAAGCGAACATAGAATTGAGTGTGAAGTTAGTACTGGTATCGTAGATCAACATTCAAGCGAACATAGAATTGAGTGTGAAGTTAGTACTGGTATCGTAGATCAACATTCAAGCGAACATAGAATTGAGTGTGAAGTTAGTACTGGTATCGTAGATCAACATTCAAGCGAACATAGAATTGAGTGTGAAGTTAGCACTGGTACCCTAGATCATAGATCAACATTCAAGCGAACATAGAATTGAGTGTGAAGTTAGTACTGGTATCGTGGATCTAGATCAACATTCAAGCGAACATAGAATTGAGTGTGAAGTTAGTACTGGTATCGTAGACGATGATCAACATTCAAGCGAACATAGAATTGAGTGTGAAGTTAGAACTGGTATACTATATCGTAGATCAACATTCAAGCGAACATAGAATTGAGTGTGAAGTTAGTACTGGTATCGTAGATCAACATTCAAGCGAACATAGAATTGAGTGTGAAGTTAGTACTGGTATATCATAGATCAACATTCAAGCGAACATAGAATTGAGTGTGAAGTTAGTACTGGTATCGATAGATCAACATTCAAGCGAACATAGAATTGAGTGTGAAGTTAGTACTGGTATCGTAGATCAACATTCAAGCGAACATAGAATTGAGTGTGAAGTTAGTACTGGTATCGTAGATCAACATTCAAGCGAACATAGAATTGAGTGTGAAGTTAGTTCTGGTATCGTATATCAACATTCAAGCGAACATAGAATTGAGTGTGAAGTTAGTTCTGGTATCGTAGATCAACATTCAAGCGAACATAGAATTGAGTGTGAAGTTAGTACTGGTATCGTAGATCAACATTCAAGCGAACATAGAATTGAGTGTGAAGTTAGTACTGGTATCGTAGATCAACATTCAAGCGAACATAGAATTGAGTGTGAAGTTAGTACTGGTATCGTATCGTAGATCAACATTCAAGCGAACATAGAATTGAGTGTGAAGTTAGTACTGGTATCGTAGATCAACATTCAAGCGAACATAGAATTGAGTGTGAAGTTAGTACTGGTATCGTAGATCAACATTCAAGCGAACATAGAATTGAGTGTGAAGTTAGTACTGGTATCGTAGATCAACATTCAAGCGAACATAGAATTGAGTGTGAAGTTAGTACTGGTATCGTGGATCTAGATCAACATTCAAGCGAACATAGAATTGAGTGTGAAGTTAGTACTGGTATCGTAGATCAACATTCAAGCGAACATAGAATTGAGTGTGAAGTTAGTACTGGTATCGTAGATCAACATTCAAGCGAACATAGAATTGAGTGTGAAGTTAGTTCTGGTATCGTAGATCAACATTCAAGCGAACATAGAATTGAGTGTGAAGTTAGCACTGGTACCCTAGATCATAGATCAACATTCAAGCGAACATAGAATTGAGTGTGAAGTTAGAACTGGTATCGTGGATCCTAGATCAACATTCAAGCGAACATAGAATTGAGTGTGAAGTTAGTACTGGTATCGTAGATCATGATCAACATTCAAGCGAACATAGAATTGAGTGTGAAGTTAGAACTGGTATACTATATCGTAGATCAACATTCAAGCGAACATAGAATTGAGTGTGAAGTTAGTACTGGTAATCGTAGATCAACATTCAAGCGAACATAGAATTGAGTGTGAAGTTAGTACTGGTATCGTAGATCAACATTCAAGCGAACATAGAATTGAGTGTGAAGTTAGTACTGGTATCGTATATCAACATTCAAGCGAACATAGAATTGAGTGTGAAGTTAGTTCTGGTATCGTAGATCAACATTCAAGCGAACATAGAATTGAGTGTGAAGTTAGTTCTGGTATCGTAGATCAACATTCAAGCGAACATAGAATTGAGTGTGAAGTTAGTACTGGTATCGTAGATCAACATTCAAGCGAACATAGAATTGAGTGTGAAGTTAGTTCTGGTATCGTATATCAACATTCAAGCGAACATAGAATTGAGTGTGAAGTTAGTTCTGGTATCGTAGATCAACATTCAAGCGAACATAGAATTGAGTGTGAAGTTAGTACTGGTATCGTAGATCAACATTCAAGCGAACATAGAATTGAGTGTGAAGTTAGTACTGGTATCGTAGATCAACATTCAAGCGAACATAGAATTGAGTGTGAAGTTAGTACTGGTATCGTGATCGTAGATCAACATTCAAGCGAACATAGAATTGAGTGTGAAGTTAGTACTGGTATCGTAGATCAACATTCAAGCGAACATAGAATTGAGTGTGAAGTTAGTACTGGTATCGTAGATCAACATTCAAGCGAACATAGAATTGAGTGTGAAGTTAGTACTGGTATCGTAGATCAACATTCAAGCGAACATAGAATTGAGTGTGAAGTTAGTACTGGTATCGTAGATCAACATTCAAGCGAACATAGAATTGAGTGTGAAGTTAGTACTGGTATCGTATATCAACATTCAAGCGAACATAGAATTGAGTGTGAAGTTAGCACTGGTATCGTAGATCAACATTCAAGCGAACATAGAATTGAGTGTGAAGTTAGTACTGGTATCGTAGTTCAACATTCAAGCGAATATAGAATTTAGTGTGAAGTTAGTACTGGTATCGTGGATCATGGATCAACATTCAAGCGAACATAGAATTGAGTGTGAAGTTAGTACTGGTATCGTGGATCGTAGATCAACATTCAAGCGAACATAGAATTGAGTGTGAAATTAGCACTGGTATCGTAGATCAACATTCAAGCGAACATAGATTTGAGTGTGAAGTTAGTACTGGTATCGTGGATCAACATTCAAGCGAACATAGAATTGAGTGTGAAGTTAGTTCTGGTATCGTAGATCAACATTCAAGCGAAAATAGAATTGAGTGTGAAGTTAACACTGGTACCCTAGATCATAGATCAACATTCAAGCGAACATTGAATTGAATGTGAAGTTAGAACTGGTATCGTGGATCCTAGATCAACATTCAAGCGAACATAGAATTGAGTGTGAAGTTAGTACTGGTATCGTAGATCGATGATCAACATTCAAGCGAACATAGAATTGAGTGTGAAGTTAGAACTAGTATACTATATCGTAGATCAACATTCAAGCGAACATAGAATTGAGTGTGAAGTTAGTGCTAGTATCATATATCAACATTCAAGCGAACATAGAATTGAGTGTGCAGTTAGTTCTGGTATCGTAGATCAACATTCAAGCGAACATAGAATTGAGTGTGAAGTTAGTTCTGGTATCGAATATCAACATTCAAGCGAACATAGAATTGAGTGTGAAGTTAGTTCTGGTATCGTAGATCAACATTCAAACGAACATAGAATTGAGTGTGAAGTTAGTTCTGGTATCGTATATCAACATTCAAGCGAACATAGAATTGAGTGTGAAGATAGTTCTTGTATCGTAGATCAACATTCAAGCGAACATAGAATTGAGTGTGAAGTTAGTACTGGTATCGTAGATCAACATTCAAGCGAACATATAATTGATTGTGAAGTTAGTACTGGTATCGTAGATCAACATTCAAGCGAACATAGATTTGAGTTTGAAGTTAGTGTTGGTATCGTAGATCAACATTCAAGCGAACATAGAATTGAGTGTGAAGATATTACTGGTATCATATATCAACATTCAAGCGAACATAGAATTGAGTGTGAAGTTAGTTCTGGTATCGTAGATCAACATTCAAGCGAACATAGAATTGAGTGTGAAGTTAGTTCTGGTATCATAGATCAACATTCAAGCGAACATAGAATTGAGTGTGAAGTTAGTTCTGGTATCGTATATCAACATTCAAGCGAACATAGAATTGAGTGTGAAGTTAGTTCTGGTATCGTAGATCAACATTCAAGCGAACATAGAATTGAGTGTGAAGTTAGTACTGGTATCGTAGATCAACATTCAAGCGAACATATAATTGAATGTGAAGTTAGTACTGGTATCGTAGATCAACATTCAAGCGAACATAGAATTGAGTGTGAAGTTAGTACTGGTATCGTGGATCGTAGATCAACATTCAAGCGAACATAGAATTGAGTGTGAAGTTAGCACTGGTATCGTAGATCAACATTCAAGCGAACATAGAATTGAGTGTGAAGTTAGTACTGGTATCGTAGATCAACATTCAAGCGAACATAGAATTGAGTGTGAAGTTAGTACTGGTATCGTAGATCAACATTCAAGCGAACATAGAATTGAGTGTGAAGTTAGTACTGGTATCGTAGATCAACATTCAAGCGAACATAGAATTGAGTGTGAAGTTAGTACTGGTATCGTAGATCAACATTCAAGCGAACATAGAATTGAGTGTGAAGTTAGTACTGGTATCGTAGATCAACATTCAAGCGAACATAGAATTGAGTGTGAAGTTAGTACTGGTATCGTAGATCAACATTCAAGCGAACATAGAATTGAGTGTGAAGTTAGTTCTGGTATCGTAGATCAACATTCAAGCGAACATAGAATTGAGTGTGAAGTTAGCACTGGTACCCTAGATCATAGATCAACATTCAAGCGAACATAGAATTGAGTGTGAAGTTAGTACTGGTATCGTGATCTAGATCAACATTCAAGCGAACATAGAATTGAGTGTGAAGTTAGTACTGGTATCGTATAGATCAACATTCAAGCGAACATAGAATTGAGTGTGAAGTTAGTACTGGTATCGTAGATCAACATTCAAGCGAACATAGAATTGAGTGTGAAGTTAGTACTGGTATCGTAGATCAACATTCAAGCGAACATAGAATTGAGTGTGAAGTTAGTACTGGTATCGTAGATCAACATTCAAGCGAACATAGAATTGAGTGTGAAGTTAGTTCTGGTATCGTAGATCAACATTCAAGCGAACATAGAATTGAGTGTGAAGTTAGTTCTGGTATCGTAGATCAACATTCAAGCGAACATAGAATTGAGTGTGAAGTTAGTACTGGTATCGTAGATCAACATTCAAGCGAACATAGAATTGAGTGTGAAGTTAGTTCTGGTATCGTAGATCAACATTCAAGCGAACATAGAATTGAGTGTGAAGTTAGTACTGGTATCGTAGATCAACATTCAAGCGAACATAGAATTGAGTGTGAAGTTAGTTCTGGTATCGTAGATCAACATTCAAGCGAACATAGAATTGAGTGTGAAGTTAGTACTGGTATCGTAGATCAACATTCAAGCGAACATAGAATTGAGTGTGAAGTTAGTACTGGTATCGTAGATCAACATTCAAGCGAACATAGAATTGAGTGTGAAGTTAGTACTGGTATCGTGGATCGTAGATCAACATTCAAGCGAACATAGAATTGAGTGTGAAGTTAGCACTGGTATCGTAGATCAACATTCAAGCGAACATAGAATTGAGTGTGAAGTTAGTACTGGTATCGTAGTTCAACATTCAAGCGAATATAGAATTTAGTGTGAAGTTAGTACTGGTATCGTGGATCGTGGATCAACATTCAAGCGAACATAGAATTGAGTGTGAAGTTAGTACTGGTATCGTGGATCGTAGATCAACATTCAAGCGAACATAGAATTGAGTGTGAAGTTAGCACTGGTATCGTAGATCAACATTCAAGCGAACATAGAATTGAGTGTGAAGTTAGTACTGGTATCGTATATCAACATTCAAGCGAACATAGAATTGAGTGTGAAGTTAGTTCTGGTATCGTAGATCAACATTCAAGCGAACATAGAATTGAGTGTGAAGTTAGTACTGGTATCGTAGATCAACATTCAAGCGAACATAGAATTGAGTGTGAAGTTAGCACTGGTACCCTAGATCATAGATCAACATTCAAGCGAACATAGAATTGAGTGTGAAGTTAGAACTGGTATCGTGGATCGTAGATCAACATTCAAGCGAACATAGAATTGAGTGTGAAGTTAGCACTGGTATCGTAGATCAACATTCAAGCGAACATAGAATTGAGTGTGAAGTTAGTACTGGTATCGTGGATCAACATTCAAGCGAACATAGAATTGAGTGTGAAGTTAGTTCTGGTATCGTAGATCAACATTCAAGCGAAAATAGAATTGAGTGTGAAGTTAGCACTGGTACCCTAGATCATAGATCAACATTCAAGCGAACATAGAATTGAATGTGAAGTTAGAACTGGTATCGTGGATCCTAGATCAACATTCAAGCGAACATAGAATTGAGTGTGAAGTTAGTACTGGTATCGTAGATCGATGATCAACATTCAAGCGAACATAGAATTGAGTGTGAAGTTAGAACTGGTATACTATATCGTAGATCAACATTCAAGCGAACATAGAATTGAGTGTGAAGTTAGTGCTGGTATCCTAGATCAACATTCAAGCGAACATAGAATTGAGTGTGAAGTTAGTTCTGGTATCGTAGATCAACATTCAAGCGAACATAGAATTGAGTGTGAAGTTAGTACTGGTATCGTAGATCAACATTCAAGCGAACATAGAATTGAGTGTGAAGTTAGTTCTGGTATCGTGGATCGTAGATCAACATTCAAGCGAACATAGAATTGAGTGTGAAGTTAGTTCTGGTATCGTAGATCAACATTCAAGCGAACATAGAATTGAGTGTGAAGTTAGTACTGGTATCGTAGATCAACATTCAAGCGAACATAGAATTGAGTGTGAAGTTAGTTCTGGTATCGTAGATCAACATTCAAGCGAACATAGAATTGAGTGTGAAGTTAGTACTGGTATCGTATATCAACATTCAAGCGAACATAGAATTGAGTGTGAAGTTAGTACTGGTATCGTAGATCAACATTCAAGCGAACATAGAATTGAGTGTGAAGTTAGTTCTGGTATCGTAGATCAACATTCAAGCGAACATAGAATTGAGTGTGAAGTTAGTACTGGTATCGTAGATCAACATTCAAGCGAACATAGAATTGAGTGTGAAGTTAGTACTGGTATCGTAGATCAACATTCAAGCGAACATAGAATTGAGTGTGAAGTTAGTACTGGTATCGTAGATCAACATTCAAGCGAATATAGAATTTAATGTGAAGTTAGTACTGGTATCGTAGATCAACATTCAAGCGAACATAGAATTGAGTGTGAAGTTAGTACTGGTATCGTATATCAACATTCAAGCGAATATAGAATTTAATGTGAAGTTAGTACTGGTATCGTGGATCGTGGATCAACATTCAAGCGAATATAGAATTGAATGTGAAGTTAGTTCTGGTATCGTAGATCAACATTCAAGCGAACATAGAATTGAGTGTGAAATTAGTTCTGGTATTGTAGATCGTAGATCAACATTCAAGCGAACATAGAATTGAGTGTGAAGTTAGTGCTGGTATCGTAGATCAACATTCAAGCGAACATAGAATTGAATGTGAAGTTCGTTCTGGTATCGTAGATGAACATTCAAGCGAATATAGAATTGAGTGTGAAGTTAGTACTGGTATCGTAGATCGTAGATCAACATTCAAGCAAACATAGAATTGAGTGTGAAGTTAGTTCTGGTATCGTAGATCAACACTCAAGCGAACATAGAATTGAGTGTGAAGTTAGTTCTGGTATCGTGGATCGTAGATCAATAATCTGTTTTGAACCCGAAACCACTTGTCCAGGCCCAAGGGTCGGTGTGTTTAGTGCCAGACTGCACTCTGTCTGTATACATAGATGCCACATGGTTCAATACATCAGTCATTAAAGACGCGAACGTGACATCTTAATGTTGTTCACTTTAGTCTAACGTTGACCGTCTTTTGTTTCTATTTATGTTACTAAATCTTCGATTGCACCATTTGCATGTGTGTGGTTTACGTATATGTATCGTCGCTACAGGTTGCCCATATGATACAGACAGTGCCCCATTCCAGAGTATCCTCTGGTTCTTTTACGTGCACGATGTAAAGCACCGACACGATACCTCAGTTTAACGTCCCATCTGAAAGACTGTTAATTTTATTAGGGTCAATCGAACCTGCGATCCCTGGATTACAAGTCCAACGACAGATCCGTCTGCATGAAGATATGATTTGATACAATCCATGTAGTGTAATGGAAGAACTATCAATCATGAGTATCCATCATCTGTGCCGATAACGAAAACACGAATGTTCCATTATACGTTGTAAAACAACAAATAAATTCCCTATTAATTACATAGTAAAAACATACAGTCTGTTCATTTATATTTTCAATCTTTCATTTCTTCTGATAGCACACACATCCACAGAGAAGAGGTATTCAAATCAGCCTGAAACACACCAAGAATGTTTCAAATTTAATGTTTCAAATAGCCAGTGCTCGCCTGTGAATAACGTCACTGTGTTTACACACTGTATTCCTCCAAATAATACAGTATACCAACCTTCAGTTTGCAATGGCCTGAATTCCTATATCACATCAACTAGTCTGAAGTCTTCTCAAGTCACATAATTTCTCAAATAACACAAAAACTATACACTGTCTGTCATGAAAATGCATTTTTACCAAAAAGAAAAAGAAACTATATTAGTTATTGGGACTACATGCGGTCCATTTTTGCCTATTTACGTATATACAACCGTATTGTCAAATCAAAGGTATTATGTGAATTGTAAATATAAACTAGGTTGTCTTACCGCATCCACCTACATGTACCATTTATGAGATTTAAAGCGAAACTAAATCGGTGTGGAAAGAAATTTCTACAGAATTTAATTTCATTCTATATTGCATAATGTGTTTCCCAAATATTTCCCACATAATCTGAGTATTTCAATTACTAAACAAGCGTCGTATACGACGATTGTTGACATAACAAATTGTAAAATCATCAGGCTCATGAGGATCTACACTATTTGTAAGCCTATTTAGAGGTCTGTGGTGCTAAAAAGGGTTAAGGATTGAGACAAAGATTGTATATCTTGCACATATGGTGGATTCCCACTGCCGATCAGATCTACTCGATCAAGTCCGATCAAGCGATCGGGAACTGGTTTGACACGCTCGTCAGGAGTGGTCGGGTTGTTCTACCTTGCTCGGCTTCCTACCCGAAAATTGTTGGCATGTCAACAGAATTAGGAATCGACAATCCAATCGCTCGAGAAACAACCGGGAAGCGATCGGGTATTTGTCAAGTAGAGGTCGAGTAGAGGTCGAGTTGATCGAGAAACGATCGTGTATAGATCTAATATGTCGTGATAAAAAATACGGATCAACACCCGATCGTCTGGACCTCTACTCGCGTACCACCCGATCATCTGGACCTCTACTCGAATACCACCCTATCGTATGGACCTCTACTCGAGTAACACCCTATCATATGGACCTCTACTTGAGTACCACCCTATCATGTGGACCTCTACTCGAGTACCACCCGATCATCTGATCCTCTACTCGAGTACCACCCTATCATCTGGACCTCTACTCGCGTAACACCCGATCATCTGGATCTCTACTCGAGTACCACCCGATCATCTGGACCTTTACTCGAGTAACACCCGATCATCTGGCCCTCTACTCGAGTAACACCCGATCATCTGGACCTCTACTCGAGTACCACCCAATCATCTGGACCTCTACTCGCGTAACACCCTATCATCTGGACCTCTACTCGAGTACCACCCTATCATATGGACCTCTACTCGAGTACCACCCGATCATCTGGACCTCTACTCGAGTACCACCCGATCATCTGGATCTCTACTCGAGTACCACACTATCATATGGACCTCTACTCGAGTACCACCCGATCATCTGGACCTCTACTCGAGTACCACCCTATCATCTGGACCTCTACTCGAGTACCACCCGATCATCTGGACCTCTACTCGCGTACCACCCGATCATCTGGACCTCTACTCGAGTACCACCCGATCATCTGGACCTCTACTCGCATAACACCCGATCATCTGAAACTCTACGAAGTGTCGTCGCTTCGGTTAAATATGTAGCGACGATAAATAATGGCTTTAGAAATCGCAATTGAGTGATGCTGAACTTCAGACACGTTACTGCACGGGTTAGATAATCACACTTTCTAACAATAATGACATGATGAATCTAGTGGACGCATGTTAATCACATCCTAGCGGAGTTGCAATTTCACGTCTATCACATGCCGCTGTGCTAGATTACTTTCCATTGGTACAATGACACTGATAAGACAACATAGAATATGCCAACAATGTAATACGAATGCTACGGACGCCGAGTACCATTTATTAATTTATACAAATGTATTTTAGCTCGATTGCGAAATAAGTTCTTGCAACTTATATTAATCATTCTCGGGACCTCATTCCTGATGGAATCCATCGCCACGAGGGAGAGAGAAGAAGCAACATGGAACTTAAATGCCTTGCCTAAGGGTACACTCGTAGCGCTACAGCGGGGCTCGAACTCCGGACCTTTCCCACCTGAAGCGAACGCGTATCCACTGCGCTATCACGACTTCCATATTAATGGCATGTCCGAATCACAGGGATTCGTCACGTTTGGGGGTACTAGTATATATATTTAAGTACAGGGATTCTACTCTGTGGGATGTCAGATTTCGCATCGATCAGTAAAATGGCCCTATCTGAAACAAGTTTGTACACATCTGGCCATAGCAGGTCACATTTCCATACTAGGACACAGGTTCTGTCAGCAAAAAAAAATCTTCGACGGGAGAGTTTTAACAGTGAATAACATTATCAATAAAATGTGTTTCCACTAACGTGTAGGTTTATTCGGCAAAATGTACGTCAAAAAGAGATTTCGTAGAATTTTTTAATTTATTTTGAAAATTGCTCAAGCGGCGCAGTTCGCGTTGAAACGGGCGTTCTGATTGGATTATTAGAATGTGTGTGTGTTTTACGTTTATTTATAGTCGCTACCGGTTGCCCATATGAGCGACGCCTCCTGAAGAGATTAGTCATTTTAGATTTTCGGAGGATAGTGCAATGATGCAGACAGAGACCCATTCCAGAATCTCCTCTGGTTCTTTTACGTGCACGGTGTAAAGCACCGACACGAGACCTCGGTTTAATATAACGTCCCATCTGAAAGACTGTTAATTTTATTAGGGTCAGACGGGGGATCGAACCTATTAGAATGTAACTAGATGTTTATTTTTTATATGAAGAATAATCATAATCCAATCAGAACGCTCGTTCTATATATGTACATATCTATACTAATACCCCCAAACATGCCGAATCCCTGTAGTCCGAATATGCGTTACAGTTGTTCACAAAATATAGCATTGCCGAATTATAAAACATTAACTCATGTCGTCTAAACGATTTATTGTTGAACTTTGTCAATTTTTAAAGTAAGCTTATGGTCTTCACTCATTGTGTTTATATTGGACGAGTTAAGTCTTTATGTCGGAGCGGGTTTGTAATGGACGAGGTGAGTGTTTATGTCGGAGTGGGTTTGTAACGAACGAGGTAAGTATTTATGTCGGAGTGGGTTTGTAATGGACGAGTTACGTCTTTATGTCGGAGTGGGTTTGTAATGGACGAGTTACGTCTTTATGTCGGAGTGGGTTTGTAATGGACGAGATGAGTGTTTATGTCGGAGTGGGTTTGTAATGGACGAGGTGAGTGTTTATGTCGGAGTGGGTTTGTAACGAACGAGGTAAGTATTTATGTCGGAGTGGGTTTGTAGTGAACGAGTTAAGTGTTTATGTCGGAGTGGGTTTGTAATGAACGAGGTAAGTCTTTATGTCGGAGTGGGTTTGTAATGGACGAGTTACGTCTTTATGTCAGAGTGGGTTTGTAATGGACAAGTTACGTCTTTATGTCGGAGTGGGTTTGTAATGGACGAGTTACGTCTTTATGTCAGAGTGGGTTTGTAATGGACGAGATGAGTGTTTATGTCGGAGTGGGTTTGTAATGGACGAGGTGAGTGTTTATGTCGGAGTGGGTTTGTAATGGACGAGGTGAGTGTTTATGTCAGAGTGGGTTTGTAATGGACGAGTTACGTCTTTATGTCGGAGTGGGTTTGTAATGGACGAGTTACGTCTTTATGTCGGAGTGGGTTTGTAATGGACGAGTTACGTCTTTATGTCGGAGTGGGTTTGTAATGGACGAGTTACGTCTTTATGTCGGAGTGGGTTTGTAATGGTCGAGGTACGTGTTTATGTCGGAGTGGGTTTGTAATGGAGGAGGTGAGTGTTTATGTCGGATTGGGTTTGTAATGGACGAGGTGGGTGTTTATGTCTGATTGGGTTTGTAATGGACGAAGTGAGTGTTTATGTCAGAGTGGGTTTGTAATGGACGAAGTGAGTGTTTATGTCGGAGTGGGTTTGTAATGGACGAGGTAATTGTTTATGTCGGAGTGGGTTTGTAATGGACAAGTTAAGTGTTTATGTCGGAGTGGGTTTGTAATGAACGAGGTAAGTCTTTATGTCGGAGTGGGTTTGTAATGGACGAGGTGAGTGTTTATGTCAGAGTGGGTTTGTAATGGACGAGTTACGTCTTTATGTCGGAGTGGGTTTGTAATGGACGAGTTACGTCTTTATGTCGGAGTGGGTTTGTAATGGACGAGTTACGTCTTTATGTCGGAGTGGGTTTGTAATGGACGAGTTACGTCTTTATGTCGGAGTGGGTTTGTAATGGTCGAGGTACGTGTTTATGTCGGAGTGGGTTTGTAATGGAGGAGGTGAGTGTTTATGTCGGATTGGGTTTGTAATGGACGAGGTGGGTGTTTATGTCTGATTGGGTTTGTAATGGACGAAGTGAGTGTTTATGTCAGAGTGGGTTTGTAATGGACGAAGTGAGTGTTTATGTCGGAGTGGGTTTGTAATGGACGAGGTAATTGTTTATGTCGGAGTGGGTTTGTAATGGACAAGTTAAGTGTTTATGTCGGAGTGGGTTTGTAATGAACGAGGTAAGTCTTTATGTCGGAGTGGGTTTGTAATGGACAAGTTAAGTGTTTATGTCGGAGTGGGTTTGTAATGGACGAGTTACGTCTTTATGTCGGAGTGGGTTTGTAATGGACAAGTTAAGTGTTTATGTCGGAGTGGGTTTGTAATGGACGAGTTACGTCTTTATGTCGGAGTGGGTTTGTAATGGACAAGTTAAGTGTTTATGTCGGAGTGGGTTTGTAATGGACGAGTTACGTCTTTATGTCAGAGTGGGTTTGTAATGGACAAGTTACGTCTTTATGTCGGAGTGGGTTTGTAATGGACGAGATGAGTGTTTATGTCGGAGTGGGTTTGTAATGGACGAGGTGAGTGTTTATGTCAGAGTGGGTTTGTAATGGACGAGTTACGTCTTTATGTCGGAGTGGGTTTGTAATGGACGAGTTACGTCTTTATGTCGGAGTGGGTTTGTAATGGACGAGTTATGTCTTTATGTCGGAGTGGGTTTGTAATGGACGAGTTACGTCTTTATGTCGGAGTGGGTTTGTAATGGTCGAGGTACGTGTTTATGTCGGAGTGGGTTTGTAATGGAGGAGGTGAGTGTTTATGTCGGATTGGGTTTATAATGGACGAGGTGGGTGTTTATGTATGATTGGGTTTGTAATGGACGAAGTGAGTGTTTATGTCAGAGTGGGTTTGTAATGGACGAAGTGAGTGTTTATGTCGGAGTGGGTTTGTAATGGACGAGGTGAGTGTTTATGTCTGATTGCTTTGTAATGGACGAAGTGAGTGTTTATGTCGGAGTGGGTTTGTAATGGACGAAGTGAGTGTTTTTGTAGGATTGGGTTTGTAATGGACGAGGTAAGTCTTTATGTCGGAGTGGGTTTGTAATGGACAAGTTAAGTGTTTATGTCGGAGTGGGTTTGTAATGGACGAAGTGAGTGTTTATGTCGGAGTGGGTTTGTAATGGACGAGGTGAGTGTTTATGTCTGATTGCTTTGTAATGGACGAAGTGAGTGTTTATGTCGGAGTGGGTTTGTAATGGACAAAGTGAGTGTTTTTGTAGGATTGGGTTTGTAATGGACGAGGTAAGTCTTTATGTCGGAGTGGGTTTGTAATGGACAAGTTAAGTATTTATGTCGGAGTGGGTTTGTAATGGACGAGGTGAGTGTTTATGTCGGATTGGGTTTGTAATGGACGAGGTTGAGTGTTTATGTCGGATTGGGTTTGTAATGGACGAAGTGAGTGTTTATGTCGGAGTGGGTTTGTAATGGACGAAGTGAGTGTTTATGTCGGAGTGGGTTTGTAATGGACGAGGTAAGTCTTTATGTCGGAGTGGGTTTGTAATGGACAAGTTAATTGTTTATGTCGGAGTGGGTTTGTAATGGACGATGTGAGTGTTTATGTCGGAGTGGGCTAAGGCATAGTATTCAGGAATAGTTGCAACACATGATAGTAAGGATTGGAAAACAGTTATATAGTAACTTATTCGAATCCTTAGATACAACTCTATACACACACATAGTATGTTATATCAGGCTACATTACACACACATAGTATGTTATGTCAGGCTACATTACACACACACATATAGTATGTTATGTCAGGCTACATTACACACATATAGTATGTTATGTCAGGCTACATTGCACACACATAGTATGTTATGTTAGGCTACATTACACACATATAGTATGTTACGTCAGGCTACATTGCACACACATAGTATGTTATGTCAGGCTACATTACACACACATATTATGTTATGTCAGGCTACATCACACACATATAGTATGTTACGTCAGGCTACATTACACACACATATAGTATGTTATGTCAGGCTACATTACACACACACATAGTATGTTATGTCAGGCTACATTATACACACATAGTATGTTATGTCAGGCTACATTATACACACATAGTATGTTATGTCAGGCTACATTACACATACATAGTATGTTATGTCAGGCTACATTACACACATATAGTATGTTATGTCAGGCTACATTATACACACACACATAGTATGTTATGTCAGGCTACATTACACACACATAGTATGTTATGTCAGGCTACATTACACACACACACATAGTATGTTATGTCAGGCTACATTAAACACACACACATAGGATGTTATGTCAGGCTACATTACACACACATAGTATGTTATGTCAGGCTACATTACACACACATAGTATGCTATGTCAGGCTACATTACACACACATAGTATGTTATGTCAGGCTACATTATACACACACATAGTATGTTATGTCAGGCTACATTATACACACACATAGTATGTTATGTCAGGCTACATTAAACACACATAGTATGTTATGTCAGGCTACATTACACACACACAGTATGCTACGTCAGGCTACATTACACACACATAGTATGTTATGTCAGGCTACATTACACACACACAGTATGTTACGTCAGGCTACATTACACACACATAGTATGTTATGTCAGGCTACATTGCACACACATAGTATGTTATGTCAGGCTACATTATACACACATAGTATGTTATGTCAGGCTACATTACAAACACATAGTATGTTATGTCAGGCTACATTACACACACATAGTATGTTATGTCAGGCTACATTATACACACATAGTATGTTATGTCAGGCTACATTACATACATATAGTATGTTATGTCAGGCTACATTATACACACATAGTATGTTATGTCAGGCTACATTACATACACATAGTATGTTATGTCAGGCTACAGTACACACACATACATAGTATGTTATGTCAGGCTACATTACACACACATAGTATGTTATGTCAGGCTACATTACACACACACATAGTATGTTATGCCAGGCTACATTACACACACATAGTATGTTATGTCAGGCTACATTACACACACATAGTATGTTATGTCAGGCTACATTACACACACATAGTATGTTATGTCAGGCTACATTATACACACATATTATGTTACATCAGGCTACCTTACACACACACACACACATAGTATGTTATGTCAGGCTACATTACACACACATAGTATGTTATGTCAGGCTACATTATACACACATAGTATGTTATGTCAGGCTACATTATACACACATAGTATGTTATGTCAGGCTACATTACACACACATAGTATGTTATGTCAGGCTACATTACACACACATAGTATGTTATGTCAGGCTACATTACACACACATAGTATGTTATGTCAGGCTACATTACACACACATAGTATGTTATGTCAGGCTACATTACACACACATAGTATGTTATGTCAGGCTACATTACACACACATAGTATGCTATGTCAGGCTACATTATTTAGTCTGAACGATTGCAAATGAAACCAATAAACAATAGAATAACAGCATATAATGGAAATCGTGATAGCGCAGTGGTAGAGCGTTTGCTTCAGGACCGGAGTTTAGGCAAGGCATTTAATTCTACGTTGCCTCTTCTCTCCCTCGTGGCGTTGGATTCCATCTGGTTAAATTGTTAATAAGTTGCAAACACTTGTTTCGCAATCGAGCTCAAATAAATGTATATAAACTTAACCAAAACACATTCGGGAATTAATGCTTGTTGATTATTGGAAATTATTGGAATTTCTCCAGAAGTATTGATAAAGTAGTCCTCGTAGAGGCCTTTGTGGCCGTGTGGTCAATGTCAATATTCAGAGGGATCCCAAATTCCAGAACTATCTCCTTTTTATTATTTAATCATATTTTATTGCAAATCAATAATAAATAAATATACAATAAATATACAATAAATATACAATACATAGCATGCACATAAATATACAATACATAGCATGCACATAAATATACAATACATAGCATGCACATAAATATACAATACATAGCATGCACATAAATATACAATACATAGCATGCACATAAATATACAATACATAGCATGCACATAAATATACAATACATAGCATGCACATAAATATACAATACATAGCATGAACATACAAATCAATAATAGCAGCACATAAATATACAATACATAGCATGACATAAATTAAATACATAGCATGCACATAAATATACAATACATAGCATGCACATACATATACAATACATAGCATGCACATAAATATACAATACATAGCATGCACATACATATACAATACATAGCATGCACATAAATATACAATACATAGCATGCACATACATATACAATACATAGCATGCACATACATATACAATACATAGCATGCACATAAATATACAATACATAGCATCACATAGATATACAATACATAGCATGCACATACATATACAATACATAGCATGCACATAGATATACAATACATAGCATGCACATAGATATACAATACATAGCATGCACATAGATATACAATACATAGCATGCACATAGATATACAATACATAGCATGCACATACAGATACAATACATAGCATGCACATAGATATACAATACATAGCATGCACATAGATATACAATACATAGCATGCACATACAGATACAATACATAGCATGCACATAGATATACAATACATAGCATGCACATAAATATACAATACATAGCATGCACATAAATATACAATACATAGCATGCACATAAATATACAATACATAGCATGCACATAAATATACAATACATAGCATGCACATAAATATACAATACATAGCATGCACATAAATATACAATACATAGCATGCACATAAATATACAATACATAGCATGCACATAGATATACAATACATAGCATGCACATAGATATACAATACATAGCATGCACATAGATATACAATACATAGCATGCACATAGATATACAATACATAGCATGCACATAGATATACAATACATAGCATGCACATAGATATACAATACATAGCATGCACATAGATATACAATACATAGCATGCACATAGATATACAATACATAGCATGCACATACAGATACAATACATAGCATGCACATAGATATACAATACATAGCATGCACATAGATATACAATACATAGCATGCACATAGATATACAATACATAGCATGCACATAGATATACAATACATAGCATGCACATAGATATACAATACATAGCATGCACATACAGATACAATACATAGCATGCACATAGATATACAATACATAGCATGCACATAGATATACAATACATAGCATGCACATACAGATACAATACATAGCATGCACATAGATATACAATACATAGCATGCACATAGATATACAATACATAGCATGCACATACAGATACAATACATAGCATGCACATAGATATACAATACATAGCATGCACATAGATATACAATACATAGCATGCACATACAGATACAATACATAGCATGCACATAGATATACAATACATAGCATGCACATACATATACAATACATAGCATGCACATAGATATACAATACATAGCATGCACATACATATACAATACATAGCATGCACATAGATATACAATACATAGCATGCACATACATATACAATACATAGCATGAACATAAATATACAATACATAGCATGAACATACATATACAATACATAGCATGCACATAAATATACAATACATAGCATGAACATACATATACAATACATAGCATGCACATAGATATACAATACATAGCATGCACATAAATATACAATACATAGCATGCACATAAATATACAATACATAGCATGCACATACATATACAATACATAGCATGAACATACATATACAATACATAGCATGCACATAGATATACAATACATAGCATGCACATACATATACAATACATAGCATGAACATAAATATACAATACATAGCATGAACATACAAATCAATAGTAAATATGTCATGAACATAAATATACAATACATAGCATGAACATACAAATGGTTTGGGCCACACGTTTTAGCAACATTTGACAACGGCCCGCACCAAGTATCTCCTGGTTGCTCTACGCACAGGTTTATGGCATAGATGCATATTACCTTGGAATGTATGTGTGTTTTACGTTTATTTATCGTCGCTACCGGTTGCCCATATGAGCGACGCCTCCTGAAGAGATTAGTAATTTTCGATTTTGTTGGAGGATAGTGCAATGATACAGACAGAGACCCATTCCAGGGTCTACTCTGGTTCTTTTACGTGCACGTTGTAAAACACCGACACAAGACCTCGGTTTAACATCCCATATGAAAGACTTAATTTTATTAGGGTCAGGCGGGGGATCGAACCTGCAATCCCTGGATTACCAGTCCAGCGTGTTGCTACCACTGGACTACTGATCCGTGTGTGTGTTTTACGTTTATTTATCGTCGCTACCAGTTGTCCATATGAGCGACGCCTCCTGAAGAGATTAGTAATTTTAGAATTTGGAGGATAATGCAATGATACAGACAGAGACCCATTACAGAGTATCCTCTGGTTCTTTTACGTGCACAGTGTAAAGCACCGACACGAGACCTCGGTTTAACGTCCCATCTGAAATACTGTTAATTTTATTAGGGTCAGAATCGTTGTAAAATAAATAAAGTTTAAAAAATAACTACACATGGTTGTTATATTTAAATCTAGTGAGTACATGAGTGTAGTGTCAACCACTTTAATATTTAATTGAATATTTAAATGCCATTAATGTATAGTGTGTGTGCGTGTGCGTGCGCGCGCGCGTGCGTGCGCACCTTCAACCTGTTACGAGAGACCACTGGCCAACAAGGTCTGCGTATTAACATTCGCTTTCAACCTGTTATGGGAGACCACGGGCCAACAAGGTCTAGGTATTTACATTCGCTTTCAAACTGTTACGAGAGACCACCGGTCAACAAGGTCCACGTATTTACAAAGAAATTCAATAAGTGTTTAGCTTTCATTTCAATCCACTTGTATTTTATTGTGTACACACATATTTGTTGTAAATTATGTTGTATAATGTCGAATAAATTAGTTTAAACAAACGTATTTACATTCGGTTTGGTTGTCTTTGCGAACATGTTTGGTTTGGTTGTCTTTGCGGACATGTTCGGTTTGGTTGTCTTTGCGGACATGTTCGGTTTGGTTGTCTTTGCGGACATGTTCGGTTTGGTTGTTTTTGCGAACATGTTCGGTTTGGTTGTCTTTGCGGACATGTTCGGTTTGGTTGTCTTTGCAGACATGTTTGAATATGTGTATCAATATGAAAATGTAAATCAATTCACTTGGGTAAAGCAAGTAAATAATGATGATAGACAGGGATTGTGGTATTTAGCACGATTGTTTGAAATGTATGTCTAATACACGTGCATATGTATGCTGCGATGCATGGCAGTTTCATATGTACAACGTGTAATATTTCGATGTGACTGTCAATTAACGATTTGTCTCAATCTGATATGTATGTTTGTGTTTTGCGTTTATTTATCGTCGCTACCGGTTGCCCATATGAGCGACGCCTCCTGAAGAGATTAGTCATTTTAAATGTTTGGAGGATAGTGCAATGATACAGACAGAGGCCCATTCCAGAGTCTACTCTGGTTCTTTTACGTGCACGTTGTAAAACACCGACACGAGACCTCGGTTTAACGTCCCATAATTTATGAAATACTTCATATTATTAGGGTCAGACGGGGGATCGAACCTGCGATCCCTGGATTACCAGTCCAGCGTGTTGTTACCACTGGACTACAGATCCGTGTGTGTGTTTTACGTTTATTTATCATCGCTACCAGTTGCCCATATGAACGACATGTACTATTTCGATATGACTGTCAATTAACGATTTGTCTCAATCTGATATGTGTTTTTTGCGTTTATTTATCGTCGCTACCGGTTGTCCATATGAGCGACGCCTCCTGAAGAGATTAGTAATTTTAGATTTTGGAGGATAGTGCAATGATAGAGATAGGGACCCATTCCAGAGTCTACTCTGGTTCTTTTACGTGCACGGTGTAAAGCGGAAAGCAACCCTATTACGCAAATTATATATACTAAAAATAAATGATAAGAAACACTTTAATATTTAACACTAAAATGAGTAGTTACAGAAATACCATACTATATGATATATAATAACTACAATAGAACTATAGAATGATTAACAATCTGATCTAAGGACAAATGAAATGATATCCTAAATTAAATTATTACCTCCCTTTATGAATACAGTATATATGTATTACATACTAAACATGCATGCAACATATTATTTCGTTTTTATTTTCATTTACCTCCCTTAACTCTTGAATACAATACATGTCTAATGCTCGTACATGTATAATACTCGTACATATACATGTCTAATGCTAGTATATATACATGTCTAATGCTCGTACATATATATGTCTAATGCTCGTACATATATATGTCTAATGCTCGTACATGTATAATGCTCGTACATATATATGTCTAATGCTCGTACATGTATAATGCTCGTACATATACATGTCTAATGCTTGTACATGTCTAATGTTCGTACATATACATGCTGTGGTTATACATGCATATTTCGATGTGACTGTAAATTAACGATTCATCTCAATCTGAATATTTTGATCTTATCACATTGATCTTGTGTAACCATAATCCTGGGTGGATTTGGTAGGTAGGTTACCGACTCAGGCTTTGTTATCCCGTCAGCTTGTGTCAGTAGTTCCTGTAAGACGTTGCCCCGGCTGTCAGTCTGGATAACATTGTGGGACTTCCAGTCAAAGCCACATACAAACAGTTGATCTCGGTCATCTACAGTAACATCGTACGCCATCATTAACCTGGGATCCTTTATAACTGTCTGTTTGTTACGTTGTTTGTCTATAACTACAACCCCTGTACTCCTGGAGGCAATGTACAGTAGTGAGTTGTTCCTGCTAGCAGTTATAATCCATGGGTAACTACCGCTCAGATCCAGGGCCATGTGCGTCATTGCACGCAGCCTGGAACCGGACATATCATAAGCTCTAACCTCATAAGAACCAATCACACCACAACAAACGTATAACTCACCCTGACTGTGACAGATACCTGTACACCCCCCATCTACACTGAATGACCGTGTCAGTGACAATGACCCGCCCACAGATATAAACTGAACTTTCTTAGCATTACAAAGAGTAACAGCTAGCTCAGTGGGATCAGTTTTACATATTCCATACGGACTACCCGGTATGTCAACCCAGTCAGTAACCTTGAATGTACTATCCAGTCGTTTCAGTCTGTCATTGTTGTAGTCTGTAGTGATAGTCTGATTGTTGTCTAGCACACATACACCAAGAATGTTAGGCACCTGTTTATCAGGTTTTACCTTGATGTTGTACTCACCGAGAGGGGAAGCAATGTAAGGATGGACCGTATCATCAATGAGAGTAATCAAGGATGTCATACCATGCAAACAAGACTCAATGCCTGTATCTAATTCATACACAATGGTTGAAGCTTTATTACTCTCAACTTGATTGATAAAGTCGTTACTCTTTGATGCTTGAGCATTACCGTGCTTAATATGCACAAAGAGTTGGGCCTCGTTGACAGTCTTGAACTGTTTTATATTGTCAAGTGTAACCTGTAGGGTCTTGAGCATGTCCTCAAGGGAGATAATGTCATTGTTTATGCTATCTGCTATCTCTTCATGTTTAAGCAATACTTTTTTATTAGACATCTTTTCCAGTTCTTCAACACTAGTTATGATGCTTTTCTTCAACGTCTGGACGTCATTCAGCATATCGTCGCGTTGTTTATCCACCTGACGCAGGTCATTCTCTCGTCTAGCCTTCAACTGAAGCAGGTCTTTCTTCGCCTTCTCCACGGACGTCTGGGTTAGTTGCTTGTCCCGTCCTTTCAGTATTCCTTTAGCCACGGTTGGGATATATTCTACTCCTTCACACGCCCTGAAATAACATACAGTATTATATATACACAGGGGTAGGATGTGTTAGTATTATATATACTAGTATTGTATATACACAGGGATAGGATGTGATAGTATTATATATACTAGTACTGTATATACACAGGGGTAGGATGTGTTAGTATTATATATACTAGTATTGTATATACACAGGGGTAGGATGTGATAGTATTATATATACTAGTATTGTATATACACAGGGGTAGGACGTGTTAGTATTATATATACTAGTATTGCACATGTATATACACAGGGGTAGGACGTGATAGTATGATATATACTAGTATTGTATATACACAGGGGTAGGACGTGTTAGTATTATATATACTAGTATTGCACATGTATATACACAGGGGTAGGACGTGTTAGTATTATATATACTAGTATTGTACATGTATATACACACTGTGTCACAGGGGTAGGACGTGATAGTATTATATATACTAGTATTGTACATGTATATACCCAGGGGTAGGACGCGACAGTATTATATATACTAGTATTGCACATGTATATACACAGGGGTAGGACGTGATAGTATTATATATACTAGTATTGTACATGTATATACACAGAAGTAGGACGTGATAGTATTATATATACTAGTATTGTACATGTATTAACACAGGGGTAGGACGTGATAGTATTATATATACTAGTATTGTACATGTATATACACAGGGGTAGGACATGATAGTATAATATATACTAGTATTGTACATGTATATACACAGGGGTTGGACGTGTTAGTATTATATATACTAGTATTGTACATGTATTAACACAGGGGTAGGACGCGACAGTATTATATATACTAGTATTGTACATGTATATACACAGGGGTAGGACGTGATAGTATTATATATACTAGTATTGTACATGTATATACACAGGGGTAGGACGCGACAGTATTATATATACTAGTATTGTACATGTATATACACAGGGGTTGGACGCGACAGTATTATATATACTAGTATTGCACATGTATATACACAGGGGTAGGACGTGTTAGTATTATATATACTAGTATTGTACATGTATATACACAGGGGTAGGACGTGTTTGTATTATATATACTAGTATTGTACATGTATATACACAGGGGTAGGACGCGACAGTATTATATATACTAGTATTGTACATGTATATACACAGGGGTAGGACGTGTTAGTATTATATATACTAGTATTGTACATGTATATACACAGGGGTAGGACGTGTTAGTATTATATATACTAGTATTACATATACACAGGGGTAGGACGTGTTAGTATTATATATACTAGTATTGTATATGTATATGCACAGGGGTAGGACGTGTTAGTATTATATATACTAGTATTGTACATGTATATACACAGGGGTAGGACGTGTTAGTATTATACATACTAGTATTGTATATGTATATGCACAGGGGTAGGATGTAATAGTATTATATATACTAGTATTGTATATACACAGGGGTAGGACGTGTTAGTATTATATATACTAGTATTGCATATGCACAGTGGTAGGACGTGATAGTATTATATATGTATGATTGGTAGGACATATGGGTGGGTGGGGGATTCGAACATTTTGAAAGTGTATGGTGTATCACAGCACCCCTCATAGTGTGTAAACTCCATAAACCTCCATTCCTTGGACTATCATGGTGTGCAGTATATTGTAAGTAAACTCCATAATCCTCCAGCCCTCGGACTATCATGGTGTACAGTATAATGTAAGTAAACTCCATAATCCTCCACCCCTAGGACTACCATGGTGTACAGTATATTGTAAGTAAACTCCATAATCCTCCACCCCTCGGACTATCATGGTGTACAGTATATTGTAAGTAAACTCCATAATCCTCCAACCCTCTCCCATATAACAGTACATTACTAATCGCCTCTCCCATATACTATTACTTAACAGATCATCTCCCCATATACTAATACTTAACAGATCACCTCTCCCATATAGCAAGATTTTACTGATCATCTCTCCCATATAGCAGTACTTAACTGATCGCCTCTCCCATATAGCAGTACTTTACTGATCGCCTCTCCCATATAACAGTACTGTACTGATCGTCTCTCCCATATTGACCCTGGTGTTATTGTATATATAACTACTAGACACTCGTGTTATTGTATATATAACTACTTGACACTGGTGTTATTGTATATAGAACTACTTGACACTGGTGATATTTTATATATAACTACTTGACACTGGTGTTATTGTATATATAACTACTTGACACTGGTGTTATTGTATATATAACTACTTGACACTCGTGTTATTGTATATATAACTACTTGACACTGGTGTTATTGTATATATAACTACTTGACACTGGTGTTATTGTATATATAACTACTTGACACTGGTGTTATTGTATATATAACTACTTGACACTGGTGTTATTGTATGTATAACTACTTGACACTGGTGTTATTGTATATATAACTACTTGACACTGGTGTTATTGTATATATAACTACTTGACACTGGTGTTATTGTATATATAACTACTTGACACTGGTGTTATTGTATATATAACAACTTGACACTGGTGTTATTGTATATGTAACTACTTGACACTGGTGTTATTGTATATAGAACTACTTGACACTGGTGTTATTGTATATAGAACTACTTGACACAGGTGTTATTGTATATATAACTACTTGACACTGATGATATTGTATATATAATTACTTGACACTGGTGTTATTGTATATAGAACTACTTGATACTGGTGATATTGTATATATAACTACTTGACACTGGTGTTATTGTATGTATAACTATTTGACACTGGTGTTATTGTATATATAACTACTTGACACTGGTGTTATTGTATGTATAACTATTTGAAACTGGTGTTATTGTATATATAACTAGTTGACACTGGTGTTATTGTATATATACCTACTTGACACTGGTGTTATTGTATATATACCTACTTGACACTGGTGTTATTGTATATATAATTACTTGACATTGGTGTTATTGTATATATAACTACTTGGCACTGGTGTTATTGTATATATAGCTACTTGACACTGGTGTTATTGTATATATACCTACTTGACACTGGTGTTATTGTATATATACCTACTTGACACTGGTGTTATTGTATATATAATTACTTGACACTGGTGTTATTGTATATATAACTACTTGGCACTGGTGTTATTGTATATATAACTACTTGACACTGGTGTTATTGTATATATAACTACTTGACACTGGTGTTATTGTATATATAACTACTTGATACTGGTGTTATTGTATATATAGCTACTTGACACTGGTGATATTGTATATATAATTAATTGACAATGGTGTTATTGTATGTATAGCTACTTGTCACTGGTGTTACTGTATATATACCTACTTGACACTGGTGTTATTGTATATATAACTACTTGACACTGGTGTTATTTTATGTATAACTACTTGACACTGGTGTTATTGTATATATAACTACTTTACACTGGTGTTATTGTATGTATAACTACTTGACACTGGTGTTATTGTATGTATAACTACTTGACACTGGTGTTATTGTATGTATAACTACTTGACACTGGTGTTATTGTATATATAACTACTTGACACTGGTGTTATTGTATGTATAACTACTTGACACTGGTGTTATTGTATGTATAACTACTTGACACTGGTGTTATTGTATATATAACTAGTTGACACTGGTGTTATTGTATGTATAACTATTTGACACTGGTGTTATTGTATATATAACTAGTTGACACTGGTGTTATTGTATATATACCTACTTGACACTGGTGTTATTGTATATATAACTACTTGACACTGGTGTTATTGTATATATAATTAATTGACAATGGTGTTATTGTATATATAACTCCTTGACACTGGTGTTATTGTATATATAACTACTTGACACTGTTGTTATTGTGTGTATAACTACTTGACATCGGTATTATTGTATATATAACTACTTGACACTGGTGTTATTGTATATATACCTACTTGACACTGGTGTTATTGTATATAGAACTACTTGACACTGGTGTTATTGTATATATAACTACTTGACACTGGTGTTATTGTATATATAATTAATTGACAATGGTGTTATTATATGTATAACTACTTGTTACTGGTGTTACTGTATATATACCTACTTGACATTGGTGTTATTGTATGTATAACTACTTGACACTGGTGTTATTGTATGTATAACTATTTGACACTGGTGTTATTGTATGTATAACTACTTGACACTGGTGTTATTGTATATATAACTTACTTGACACTGGTGTTATTGTGTGCATAACTACTTGACATCGGTATCAGTGTATATATAGCTACCTGACATCGGTATTATTGTATATATAACTTCTTTACACTGGTGTTATTGTATATATAACTACTTGACACTGATGATATTGTATATATAATTACTTGACACCGGTGTTATTGTATATAGAACTACTTGACACTGGTGATATTGTATTTATAACTAATTGACACTGGTGTTATTGTATATATAACTAGTTGACACTGGTGTTATTGTATATATACCTACTTGACACTGGTGTTATTGTATATATACCTACTTGACACTGGTGTTATTGTATATATAATTACTTGACACTGGTGTTATTGTATATATAACTACTTGGCACTGGTGTTATTGTATATATAGCTACTTGACACTGGTGTTATTGTATATATACCTACTTGACGCTGGTGTTATTGTATATATACCTACTTGACACTGGTGTTATTGTATATATAATTCCTTGACACTGGTGTTATTGTATATATAACTACTTGGCACTGGTGTTATTGTATATATAACTACTTGACACTGGTGTTATTGTATATATAACTACTTGACACTGGTGTTATTGTATATATAACTACTTGATACTGGTGTTATTGTATATATAGCTACTTGACACTGGTGATATTGTATATATAATTAATTGACAATGGTGTTATTGTACATATAACTACTTGACACTGGTGTTATTGTATATATGACTACTTGACACTGGTGTTATTGTACATATAACTACTAGACACTGGTATTATTGTATGCATAACTACTTGACACTGGTGTTATTGTACATATAGCTACATGACACTGGTGTAATTGTATATATAACTACTTGACACTGGTGTTATTGTATATATAACTACTTGACACTGGTGTTATTGTATGTATAACTACTTGACATCGGTATTATTGTATATGTAACTTCTTGACACTGGTAATATTGTACATATAACTACTTGACACTGGTGTTATTGTATATATAACTACTTGACACTGGTGTTATTGTATATATAACTACTTGACACTGGTGTTATTGTATATATAACTACTTGACACTGGTGTTATTGTATATATAACTACTTGACACTGGTGTTATTGTATATATAACTACTTGACACTGGTTTTATTGTATATATAACTACTTGACACTGGTTTTATTGTATGTATAACTACTTGACACTGGTGTTATTGTATATATAATTACTTGGCACTGGTGTTATTGTACATATAACTACTTGTCACTGGTGTTATTGTATATATAACTACTTGACACTGGTTTTATTGTATATATGACTACTTGACACTGGTGTTATTGTATATATAACTACTTGAGACTGGTGTTATTGTATATATCACTACTTGACACTGGTGTTATTGTATGCATACCTACTTGACACTGGTTTTATTGTATATATAACTACTTGACACTGGTGTTATTGTATATATAACTACTTGACACTGGTGTTATTGTATGTATACCTACTTGACACTGGTGTTATTGTATATATACCTACTTGACAATGGTGTTATTGTATATATAACTACTTGACACTGCTGTTATTGTATATATAACTACTTAACACTGGTGTTATTGTATATATAGCTACTTGACACTGGTGTTATTGTATATATAACTACTTGACACTGGTGTTATTGTATGTATACCTACTTGACACTGGTGTTATTGTATATATAACTACTTGACACTGGTGTTATTGTATAAATAACTACTTGACACTGGTGTTATTGTATGAATAACTACTTGACAGAGATATTGCTTATCACGTGATATGTACTGCTTTTACAGCCCTCCCATCCACAAATATTGCATTTTCACTTTATATTCACTGTTTATACAACCCTCACATCCACAAATATTGCATTTCACTTAATAATCACTGTTTGTACAGCCCTCACATCCACAAATATTGCATTTCACTTTATATTCACTGTTTGTACAGCCCTCACATCCACAAATATTGCATTTCACTTTATGTTCACTGTTTGTACAGCCCTCACATCCACAAATATTGCATTTCACTTTATATTCACTGTGTGTACAGCCCTCACATCCACAAATATTGCATTGCACTTTACAATCACTGTTTGTGCAGCCCTACCATCCACATATATTGCATTTTCACTTTAAATTCACTGATTGTACAGCACCCCATCCACATATATTGCATTTCACTTTATATTCACTGTTTGTATAGCCCTCCCATCCAAACATATTGCATTGCGCTTTATATTCACTGTTTGTACAGCCCTCCCATCCACAAGTATTGCATTTCACTTTATATTCACTATTTGTACAGCCCTCCCATCCACAAATATTGCATTTTCACTTTATATTCACTGTGTGTACAGCCCTCACATCCACAAATATTGCATTGCACTTTATATTCACTGTGTGTACAGCCCTCACATCCACAAATATTGCATTGCACTTTATATTCACTGTGTGTACAGCCCTCATATCCACAAATATTGCATTTCACTTTATATTCACTGTGTGTACAGCCCTCACATCCACAAATATTGCATTTTTCACTTTATAATCACTGTTTGTACAGCCCTACCATCAACATATATTGCATTTTCACTTTATATTCACTGTTTGTACAGCACCCCCTATTGCATTTCACTTTATATCACTGTTGTACAGCCCCATCCACATATATTGCATTTTCACTTTATATTCACTGTTTGTACAGCCCTCACATCCACATATATTGCATTTTCACTTTATAATCACTGATTGTACAGCACCACATCCACACATATTGCATTGCGCTTTATATTCACTGTTTGTACAGCCCTCCCATCCACAAGTATTGCATTTCACTTTATATTCACTGTTTGTACAGCCCTCCCATCCACAAATATTGCATTTCACTTTATATTCACTGTTTGTACAGCCCTCCCATCCACAAATATTGCATTTTCACTTTATATTCACTGTGTGTACAGCCCTCACATCCACACATATTGCATTTTCACTTTATAATCACTGTTTGTACAGCCCTACCATCCACATATATTGCATTTTCACTTTATATTCACTGTTTGTACAGCACCCCATCCACATATATTGCATTTTCACTTTATAATCACTGTTTGTACAGCCCTACCATCCACATATATTGCATTTTCACTTTATATTCACTGTTTGTACAGCAACCCATCCACATATATTGCATTTTCACTTTATAATCACTGTTTGTACAGCCCTACCATCCACATATATTGCATTTTCACTTTATATTAACAGTTTGTACAGCACCCCATCCACATATATTGTATTTCTCTTTATATTCACTGTTTGTACAACCCTCCCATCCACACATATTGCATTGCGCTTTATATTCACTGATTGTACAGCCCTCCCATCCACAAGTATTGCATTTCACTTTATATTCACTGTTTGTACAGCCCTCCCATCCACAAATATTGCATTTTCACTTTATATTCACTGTGTGTACAGCCTTCACATCCACAAATATTGCATTGCACTTTATATTCACTGTGTGTACAGCCCTCACATCCACAAATATTGCATTTCACTTAATAATCACTGTTTGTACAGCCCTCACATCCACAAATATTGCATTTCACTTTATATTCACTGTTTGTACAGCCCTCACATCCACAAATATTGCATTTCACTTTATATTCACTGTTTGTACAGCCCTCACATCCACAAATATTGCATTTCACTTTATATTCACTGTGTTTACAGCCCTCACATCCACAAATATTGCATTGCACTTTATAATCACTGTTTGTACAGCCCTACCATCCACATATATTGCATTTTCACTTTATATTCACTGATTGTAGAGCACCCCATCCACATATATTGCATTTCACATTATATTCACTGTTTGTACAGCCCTCCCATCCACACATATTGCATTGCGCTTTATATTCACTGTTTGTACAGCCCTCTCATCCACAAGTATTGCATTTCACTTTATATTCACTGTTTGTACAGCCCTCACATCCACAAATATTGCATTTTCACTTTATATTCACTGTGTGTACAGCCCTCACATCCACAAATATTGCATTGCACTTTATATTCACTGTGTGTACAGCCCTCACATCCACAAATATTGCATTGCACTTTATATTCACTGTTTGTACAGCCCTCATATCCACAAATATTGCATTTCACTTTATATTCACTGTGTGTACAGCCCTCACATCCACAAATATTGCATTTTCACTTTATAATCACTGTTTGTACAGCCCTACCATCCACATATATTGCATTTTCACTTTATATTCACTGTTTGTACAGCCCTCACATCCACATATATTGCATTTTCACTTTATAATCACTGATTGTACAGCACCACATCCACACATATTGCATTGCGCTTTATATTCACTGTTTGTACAGCCCTCCCATCCACAAGTATTGCATTTCACTTTATATTCACTGTTTGTACAGCCCTCCCATCCACAGGTATTGCATTTCACTTTATATTCACTGTTTGTACAGCCCTCCCATCCACAAATATTGCATTTTCACTTTATATTCACTGTGTGTACAGCCGTCACATCCACAAATATTGCATTGCACTTTATATTCACTGTGTGTACAGCCCTCATATCCACAAATATTGCATTTCACTTTATATTCACTGTGTGTACAGCCCTCAAATCCACAAATATTGCATTTTCACTTTATAATCACTGTTTGTACAGCCCTACCATCAACATATATTGCATTTTCATTTTATATTCACTGTTTGTACAGCACCCCATCCACATATATTGCATTTTCACTTTATAATCACTGCTTGTAAAGCCCTATCATCCACATATATTGTATTTTCACTTTATATTAACTGTTTGTACAGCCCTACCATCCACATATATTGCATTTTCACTTTATATTCACTGATTGTACAGCACCCCATCCACATATATTGCATTTCACTTTATATTCACTGTTTGTACAGCCCTCCCATCCACACATATTGCATTGCGCTTTATATTCACTGTTTGTACAGCCCTCCCATCCACAAGTATTGCATTTCACTTTATATTCACTGTTTGTACAGTACCCCATCCACATATATTGCATTTTCACTTTATAATCACTGTTTGTACAGCCCTACCATCCACATATATTGCATTTTCACTTTATATTCACTGTTTGTACAGCACCCCATCCACATATATTGCATTTTCACTTTATAATCACTGTTTGTACAGCCCTACCATCCACATATATTGCATTTTCACTTTATATTCACTGTTTGTACAGCACCCCATCCACATATATTGCATTTTCACTTTATATTCACTGTTTGTACAGCCCTCCCATCCACATATATTGCATTTTCACTTTATAATCACTGATTGTACAGCACCATCCACACATATTGCATTGCGCTTTATATTCACTGTTTGTACAGCCCTCCCATCCACAAGTATTGCATTTCACTTTATATTCACTGTTTGTACAGCCCTCCCATCCACAAGTATTGCATTTCACTTTATATTCACTGTTTGTACAGCCCTCCCATCCACAAATATTGCATTTTCACTTTATATTCACTGTTTGTACAGCCCTCACATCCACAAATATTGCATTGCACTTTATATTCACTGTGTGTACAGCCCTCACATCCACAAATATTGCATTGCACTTTATATTCACTGTTTGTACAGCCCTCATATCCACAAATATTGCATTTCACTTTATATTCACTGTTTGTACAGCCCTCACATCCACAAATATTGCATTTCACTTTATATCACTGTTTGTACAGCCCTACCATCCACAATTGCATTTTCATTTATATTCACTGATTGTACAGCCCCCATCCACAATATTGCATTTCACTTTATAATCACTGTTTGTACAGCCCTACCATACATATATTGCATTTTCACTTTATATTCACTGTTTGTACAGCATCCCATCCACATATATTGCATTTCACTTTATATTCACTGTTTGTACAGCCCTACCATCCACATATATTGCATTTCACTTTATATTCACTGTTTGTACAGCCCTACATCCACATATATTGCATTTCACTTTATATTCACTGTTTGTACAGCACCCCATCCAATATTGCATTTCACTTTATATTCACTGTTTGTACAGCCCCAATCCACAATATTGCATTGCACTTTATATTCACTGTTTGTACAGCCCTCCCATCCACAAGTATTGCATTTTCACTTTATATTCACTGTTTGTACAGCACCCCATCCACATATATTGCATTTCACTTTATATTCACTGTTTGTACAGCACCCCATCCACATATATTGCATTTCACTTTATATTCACTGTTTGTACAGCCCTCACATCCACAAATATTGCATTTTCACTTTATAATCACTGATTGTACAGCACCACATCCACACATATTGCATTGCGCTTTATATCACTGTTTGTACACCCTCCCATCCACAATATTGCATTTCACTTTATATTCACTGTTTGTACAGCCCTCCCATCCACAAATATTGCATTTCACTTTATATTCACTGTTTGTACAGCCCTCCCATCCACATATATTGCATTTTCACTTTATATTCACTGTTTGTACAGCCCTCACATCCACATATATTGCATTTTCACTTTATAATCACTGATTGTACAGCACCACATCCACACATATTGCATTGCGCTTTATATTCACTGTTTGTACAGCCCTCCCATCCACAAATATTGCATTTCACTTTATATTCACTGTTTGTACAGCCCTCCCATCCACAAGTATTGCATTTCACTTTATATTCACTGTTTGTACAGCCCTCCCATCCACAAATATTGCATTTTCACTTTATATTCACTGTGTGTACAGCCCTCACATCCACAAATATTGCATTGCACTTTATATTCACTGTTTGTACAGCCCTCATATCCACAAATATTGCATTTCACTTTATATTCACTGTTTGTACAGCCCTCACATCCACAAATATTGCATTTTCACTTTATAATCACTGTTTGTACAGCCCTACCATCCACATATATTGCATTTTCACTTTATATTCACTGTTTGTACAGCACCCCATCCACATATATTGCATTTTCACTTTATAATCACTGTTTGTACAGCCCTACCATCCACATATATTGCATTTTCACTTTATATTCACTGTTTGTACAGCACCCCATCCACATATATTGCATTTCACTTTATATTCACTGTTTGTACAGCCCTCCCATCCACACATATTGCATTGCGCTTTATATTCACTGTTTGTACAGCCCTCCCATCCACAAGTATTGCATTTCACTTTATATTCACTGTTTGTACAGCACCCCATCCACATATATTGCATTTTCACTTTATAATCACTGTTTGTACAGCCCTACCATCCACATATATTGCATTTTCACTTTATATTCACTGTTTGTACAGCACCCCATCCACATATATTGCATTTTCACTTTATAATCACTGTTTGTACAGCCCTACCATCCACATATATTGCATTTTCACTTTATATTCACTGTTTGTACAGCACCCCATCCACATATATTGCATTTTCACTTTATATTCACTGTTTGTACAGCCCTCACATCCACATATATTGCATTTTCACTTTATAATCACTGTTGTACAGCACCATCCACAATATTGCATTGCCTTTATATTCACTGTTTGTACAGCCCTCCCATCCACAAGTATTGCATTTCATTTATATTCACTGTTTGTACAGCCCTCCCATCCACAAATATTGCATTTCACTTTATATTCACTGTTTGTACAGCCCTCCCATCCACAAATATTGCATTTTCACTTTATATTCACTGTTTGTACAGCCCTCACATCCACAAATATTGCATTGCACTTTATATTCACTGTGTGTACAGCCATCACATCCACAAATATTGCATTGCACTTTATATTCACTGTGTGTACAGCCCTCATATCCACAAATATTGCATTTCACTTTATATTCACTGTGTGTACAGCCCTCACATCCACAAATATTGCATTTTCACTTTATAATCACTGTTTGTACAGCCCTACCATCCACATATATTGCATTTTCACTTTATATTCACTGTTTGTACAGCACCCCATCCACATATATTGCATTTTCACTTTATAATCACTGTTTGTACAGCCCTACCATCCACATATATTGCATTTTCACTTTATATTCACTGTTTGTACAGCATCCCATCCACATATATTGCATTTTCACTTTATAATCACTGTTTGTACAGCCCTACCATCCACATATATTGCATTTTCACTTTATATTCACTGTTTGTACAGCACCCCATCCACATATATTGCATTTCACTTTATATTCACTGTTTGTACAGCCCTCACATCCACACATATTGCATTGCACTTTATATTCACTGTTTGTACAGCCCTCCCATCCACATATATTGCATTTTCACTTTATATTCACTGTTTGTACAGCACCCCATCCACATATATTGCATTTCACTTTATATTCACTGTTTGTACAGCACCCCATCCACATATATTGCATTTCACTTTATATTCACTGTTTGTACAGCCCTCACATCCACAAATATTGCATTTTCACTTTATAATCACTGTTGTACAGCACCCATCCACAATATTGCATTCCTTTATATCACTGTTTGTACACCCCCATCCACATATTGCATTTCACTTTATATTCACTGTTTGTACAGCCCTCCATCCACAATATTCATTTCACTTTATATTCACTGTTTGTACAGCCCTACCATCCACATATATTGCATTTTCACTTTATATTCACTGTTTGTACAGCCCTCACATCCACATATATTGCATTTTCACTTTATAATCACTGTTTGTACAGCACCACATCCACATATATTGCATTTCACTTTATATTCACTGTTTGTACAGCCCTCCCATCCACAATATTGCATTTCACTTTATATTCACTGTTTGTACAGCCCTCCCATCCACAAGTATTGCATTTCACTTTATATTCACTGTTTGTACAGCCCTCCCATCCACAAATATTGCATTTTCACTTTATATTCACTGTGTGTACAGCCCTCACATCCACAAATATTGCATTGCACTTTATATTCACTGTTTGTACAGCCCTCATATCCACAAATATTGCATTTCACTTTATATTCACTGTGTGTACAGCCCTCACATCCACAAATATTGCATTTTCACTTTATAATCACTGTTTGTACAGCCCTACCATCCACATATATTGCATTTTCACTTTATATTCACTGTTTGTACAGCACCCCATCCACATATATTGCATTTTCACTTTATAATCACTGTTTGTACAGCCCTACCATCCACATATATTGCATTTTCACTTTATATTCACTGTTTGTACAGCACCCCATCCACATATATTGCATTTCACTTTATATTCACTGTTTGTACAGCCCTCCCATCCACACATATTGCATTGCACTTTATATTCACTGTTTGTACAGCCCTCCCATCCACAAGTATTGCATTTCACTTTATATTCACTGTTTGTACAGTACCCCATCCACATATATTGCATTTTCACTTTATAATCACTGTTTGTACAGCCCTACCATCCACATATATTGCATTTTCACTTTATATTCACTGTTTGTACAGCACCCCATCCACATATATTGCATTTTCACTTTATAATCACTGTTTGTACAGCCCTACCATCCACATATATTGCATTTTCACTTTATATTCACTGTTTGTACAGCACCCCATCCACATATATTGCATTTTCACTTTATATTCACTGTTTGTACAGCCCTCCCATCCACATATATTGCATTTTCACTTTATAATCACTGTTGTACAGCACCATCCACACATATTGCATTGCACTTTATATTCACTGTTTGTACAGCCCTCCCATCCACAAATATTGCATTTCACTTTATATTCACTGTTTGTACAGCCCTCCCATCCACAAATATTGCATTTCACTTTATATTCACTGTTTGTACAGCCCTCCCATCCACAAATATTGCATTTCACTTTATATTCACTGTTTGTACAGCCCTCCCATCCACAAATATTGCATTTTCACTTTATATTCACTGTTTGTACAGCCCTCACATCCACAAATATTGCATTGCACTTTATATTCACTGTGTGTACAGCCCTCACATCCACAAATATTGCATTGCACTTTATATTCACTGTTTGTACAGCCCTCATATCCACAAATATTGCATTTCACTTTATATTCACTGTGTGTACAGCCCTCACATCCACAAATATTGCATTTTCACTTTATAATCACTGTTTGTACAGCCCTACATCCACATATATTGCATTTTCACTTTATATTCACTGTTTGTACAGCCTCACATCCACAAATATTGCATTGCACTTTATATTCACTGTGTGTACAGCCCTCATATCCACAAATATTGCATTTCACTTTATATTCACTGTGTGTACAGCCTCACATCCACAAATATTGCATTTTCACTTTATAATCACTGTTTGTACAGCCCTACCATCCACATATATTGCATTTTCATTTTATATTCACTGTTTGTACAGCACCCCATCCACATATATTGCATTTTCACTTTATAATCACTGTTTGTACAGCCCTACCATCCACATATATTGCATTTTCACTTTATATTCACTGTTTGTACAGCATCCCATCCACATATATTGCATTTTCACTTTATAATCACTGTTTGTACAGCCCTACCATCCACATATATTGTATTTTCACTTTATATTCACTGTTTGTACAGCCCTACCATCCACATATATTGCATTTTCACTTTATATTCACTGATTGTACAGCACCCCATCCACATATATTGCATTTCACTTTATATTCACTGTTTGTACAGCCCTCCCATCCACACATATTGCATTGCACTTTATATTCACTGTTTGTACAGCCCTCCCATCCACAAGTATTGCATTTTCACTTTATATTCACTGTTTGTACAGCACCCCATCCACATATATTGCATTTCACTTTATATTCACTGTTTGTACAGCCCTCACATCCACAAATATTGCATTGCACTTTATATTCACTGTTTGTACAGCCCTCATATCCACAAATATTGCATTTCACTTTATATTCACTGTGTGTACAGCCCTCACATCCACAAATATTGCATTTTCACTTTATATTCACTGTTTGTACAGCCCTCACATCCACATATATTGCATTTTCACTTTATATTCACTGTTTGTACAGCCCTCACATCCACATATATTGCATTTTCACTTTATAATCACTGATTGTACAGCACCACATCCACACATATTGCATTCCTTTATATCACTGTTGTACACCCTCCCATCCACATATTGCATTTCACTTTATATTCACTGTTTGTACAGCCCTCCCATCCACAAATATTGCATTTCACTTTATATTCACTGTTTGTACAGCACCCATCCACATATATTGCATTTTCACTTTATAATCACTGTTTGTACAGCCCTACCATCCACATATATTGCATTTCACTTTATATTCACTGTTTGTACAGCCCCCATCCACAATATTGCATTTCACTTATAATCACTGTTTGTACAGCCCTACCATCCACATATATTGCATTTTCACTTTATATTCACTGTTTGTACAGCATCCCATCCACATATATTGCATTTTCACTTTATATTCACTGTTTGTACAGCCCTCCCATCCACACATATTGCATTCACTTTATATTCACTGTTTGTACAGCCCTCCCATCCACAAATATTGCATTTCACTTTATATTCACTGTTTGTACAGACCCCATCCACATATATTGCATTTTCACTTTATAATCACTGTTTGTACAGCCCTACCATCCACATATATTGCATTTTCACTTTATATTCACTGTTTGTACAGCACCCCATCCACATATATTGCATTTTCACTTTATAATCACTGTTTGTACAGCCCTACCATCCACATATATTGCATTTTCACTTTATATTCACTGTTTGTACAGCACCCCATCCACATATATTGCATTTTCACTTTATATTCACTGTTTGTACAGCCCTCCCATCCACATATATTGCATTTTCACCTTTATATCACTGTTTGTACAGCCCTCCCATCCACATATTGCATTTCATTTATATTCACTGTTTGTACAGCCCTCCCATCCACAAATATTGCATTTCACTTTATATTCACTGTTTGTACAGCCCTCCCATCCACAAATATTGCATTTCACTTTATATTCACTGTTTGTACAGCCCTCCCATCCACAAATATTGCATTTTCACTTTATATTCACTGTGTGTACAGCCCTCACATCCACAAATATTGCATTGCACTTTATATTCACTGTTTGTACAGCCCTCATATCCACAAATATTGCATTTCACTTTATATTCACTGTGTGTACAGCCCTCACATCCACAAATATTGCATTTTCACTTTATAATCACTGTTTGTACAGCCCTACCATCCACATATATTGCATTTTCACTTTATATTCACTGTTTGTACAGCACCCCATCCACATATATTGCATTTTCACTTTATAATCACTGTTGTACAGCCCATCCACAATATTGCATCTCCCATCCACATATTGCATTTCACTTTATATTCACTGTTTGTACAGCCCTCCCATCCACAAATATTGCATTTCACTTTATATTCACTGTTTGTACAGCCCTCCCATCCACATATATTGCATTTCACTTTATATTCACTGTTTGTACAGCCCTCCCATCCACAAATATTGCATTTCACTTTATATTCACTGTTTGTACAGCCCTCCCATCCACAATATTGCATTTTCACTTTATATTCACTGTTTGTACAGCACCCCATCCACATATATTGCATTTCACTTTATATTCACTGTTTGTACAGCCCTCCCATCCACAAATATTGCATTTCACTTTATATTCACTGTTTGTACAGCCCTCACATCCACAAATATTGCATTTCACTTTATATTCACTGTTTGTACAGCCCTACCATCCACATATATTGCATTTTCACTTTATATTCACTGTTTGTACAGCCCTACCATCCACATATATTGCATTTTCACTTTATATTCACTGATTGTACAGCACCCCATCCACATATATTGCATTTCACTTTATATTCACTGTTTGTACAGCCCTCACATCCACACATATTGCATTGCGCTTTATACTCACTGTTTGTACAGCCCTCCCATCCACAAATATTGCATTTTCACTTTATATTCACTGTTTGTACAGCACCCCATCCACATATATTGCATTTCACTTTATATTCACTGTTTGTACAGCCCTCACATCCACAAATATTGCATTGCACTTTATATTCACTGTTTGTACAGCCCTAATATCCACAAATATTGCATTTCACTTTATATTCACTGTGTGTACAGCCCTCACATCCACAAATATTGCATTTTCACTTTATAATCACTGTTTGTACAGCCCTACCATCCACATATATTGCATTTTCACTTTATATTCACTGTTTGTACAGCACCCCATCCACATATATTGCATTTCACTTTATATTCACTGTTTGTACAGCCCTACATCCACATATATTGCATTTTCACTTTATATTCACTGTTTGTACAGCACCCCATCCACATATATTGCATTTTCACTTTATATTCACTGTTTGTACAGCCCTACCATCCACATATATTGCATTTTCACTTTATATTCACTGTTTGTACAGCCCTCCCATCCACAAATATTGCATTTTCACTTTATATTCACTGTGTGTACAGCCCTCACATCCACAAATATTGCATTGCACTTTATATTCACTGTGTGTACAGCCCTCATATCCACAAATATTGCATTTCACTTTATATTCACTGTGTGTACAGCCCTCACATCCACAAATATTGCATTTTCACTTTATAATCACTGTTTGTACAGCCCTACCATCAACATATATTGCATTTTCATTTTATATTCACTGTTTGTACAGCACCCCATCCACATATATTGCATTTTCACTTTATAATCACTGCTTGTACAGCCCTATCATCCACATATATTGTATTTTCACTTTATATTAACTGTTTGTACAGCCCTACCATCCACATATATTGCATTTTCACTTTATATTCACTGATTGTACAGCACCCCATCCACATATATTGCATTTCACTTTATATTCACTGTTTGTACAGCCCTCCCATCCACACATATTGCATTGCGCTTTATATTCACTGTTTGTACAGCCCTCCCATCCACAAGTATTGCATTTCACTTTATATTCACTGTTTGTACAGTACCCCATCCACATATATTGCATTTTCACTTTATAATCACTGTTTGTACAGCCCTACCATCCACATATATTGCATTTTCACTTTATATTCACTGTTTGTACAGCACCCCATCCACATATATTGCATTTTCACTTTATAATCACTGTTTGTACAGCCCTACCATCCACATATATTGCATTTTCACTTTATATTCACTGTTTGTACAGCACCCCATCCACATATATTGCATTTTCACTTTATATTCACTGTTTGTACAGCCCTCACATCCACATATATTGCATTTTCACTTTATAATCACTGATTGTACAGCACCGGATCCACACATATTGCATTGCGCTTTATATTCACTGTTTGTACAGCCCTCCCATCCACAAGTATTGCATTTCATTTATATTCACTGTTTGTACAGCCCTCCCATCCACAAGTATTGCATTTCACTTTATATTCACTGTTTGTACAGCCCTCCCATCCACAAATATTGCATTTTCACTTTATATTCACTGTATGTACAGCCCTCACATCCACAAATATTGCATTGCAATTTATATTCACTGTGTGTACAGCCATCACATCCACAAATATTGCATTGCACTTTATATTCACTGTGTGTACAGCCCTCATATCCACAAATATTGCATTTCACTTTATATTCACTGTGTGTACAGCCCTCACATCCACAAATATTGCATTTTCACTTTATAATCACTGTTTGTACAGCCCTACCATCCACATATATTGCATTTTCATTTTATATTCACTGATTGTACAGCACCCCATCCACATATATTGCATTTTCACTTTATAATCACTGTTTTTACAGCCCTACCATCCACATATATTGCATTTTCACTTTATATTCACTGTTTGTACAGCATCCCATCCACATATATTGCATTTTCACTTTATAATCACTGTTTGTACAGCCCTACCATCCACATATATTGTATTTTCACTTTATATTAACTGTTTGTACAGCCCTACCATCCACATATATTGCATTTTCACTTTATATTCACTGATTGTACAGCACCCCATCCACATATATTGCATTGCGCTTTATATTCACTGTTTGTACAGCCCTCACATCCACACATATTGCATTGCACTTTATATTCACTGTTTGTACAGCCCTCCCATCCACAAGTATTGCATTTTCACTTTATATTCACTGTTTGTACAGCACCCCATCCACATATATTGCATTTCACTTTATATTCACTGTTTGTACAGCACCCCATCCACATATATTGCATTTCACTTTATATTCACTGTGTGTACAGCCCTCACATCCACAAATATTGCATTTTCACTTTATAATCACTGATTGTACAGCACCACATCCACACATATTGCATTGCGCTTTATATCACTGTTTGTACAACCCTCCCATCCACAAGTATTGCATTTCACTTTATATTCACTGTTTGTACAGCCCTCGCATCCACAAGTATTACATTTCATTTTATATTCACTGTTTGTACAGCCCTCCCATCCACACATATTGCATTTTCACTTTATATTCACTGTTTGTACAGCCCTCACATCCACATATATTGCATTTTCACTTTATAATCACTGATTGTACAGCATCACATCCACACATATTGCATTGCGCTTTATATTCACTGTTTGTACAGCCCTCACATCCACAAGTATTGCATTTCACTTTATATTCACTGTTTGTACAGCCCTCCCATCCACAAGTATTGCATTTCACTTTATATTCACTGTTTGTACAGCCCTCCCATCCACAAATATTGCATTTTCACTTTATATTCACTGTGTGTACAGCCGTCACATCCACAAATATTGCATTGCACTTTATATTCACTGTGTGTACAGCCCTCATATCCACAAATATTGCATTTCACTTTATATTCACTGTGTGTACAGCCCTCACATCCACAAATATTGCATTTTCACTTTATAAGCACTGTTTGTACAGCCCTACCATCAACATATATTGCATTTTCATTTTATATTCACTGTTTGTACAGCACCCCATCCACATATATTGCATTTTCACTTTATAATCACTGCTTGTAAAGCCCTACCATCCACATATATTGCATTTTCACTTTATATTCACTGATTGTACAGCACCCCATCCACATATATTGCATTTCACTTTATATTCACTGTTTGTACAGCCCTCCCATCCACACATATTGCATTGCGCTTTATATTCACTGTTTGTACAGCCCTCCCATCCACAAGTATTGCATTTCACTTTATATTCACTGTTTGTACAGTACCCCATCCACATATATTGCATTTTCACTTTATAATCACTGTTTGTATAGCCCTACCATCCACATATATTGCATTTTCACTTTATGTTCACTGTTTGTACAGCACCCCATCCACATATATTGCATTTTCACTTTATAATCACTGTTTGTACAGCCCTACCATCCACATATATTGCATTTTCACTTTATATTCACTGTTTGTACAGCACCCCATCCACATATATTGCATTTTCACTTTATATTCACTGTTTGTACAGCCCTCACATCCACATATATTGCATTTTCACTTTATAATCACTGATTGTACAGCACCGGATCCACACATATTGCATTGCGCTTTATATTCACTGTTTGTACAGCCCTCCCATCCACAAGTATTGCATTTCATTTATATTCACTGTTTGTACAGCCCTCCCATCCACAAGTATTGCATTTCACTTTATATTCACTGTTTGTACAGCCCTCCCATCCACAAATATTGCATTTCACTTTATATTCACTGTTTGTACAGCCCTCCCATCCACAAATATTGCATTTTCACTTTATATTCACTGTATGTACAGCCCTCACATCCACAAATATTGCATTGCAATTTATATTCACTGTGTGTACAGCCATCACATCCACAAATATTGCATTGCACTTTATATTCACTTTGTGTACAGCCCTCATATCCACAAATATTGCATTTCACTTTATATTCACTGTGTGTACAGCCCTCACATCCACAAATATTGCATTTTCACTTTATAATCACTGTTTGTACAGCCCTACGATCCACATATATTGCATTTTCACTTTATATTCACTGTGTGTACAGCCGTCACATCCACAAATATTGCATTGCACTTTATATTCACTGTGTGTACAGCCCTCATATCCACAAATATTGCATTTCACTTTATATTCACTGTGTGTACAGCCTTCACATCAACAAATATTGCATTTTCACTTTATAAGCACTGTTTGTACAGCCCTAATATCAACATATATTGCATTTTCATTTTATATTCACTGTTTGTACAGCACCCCATCCACATATATTGCATTTTCACTTTATAATCACTGTTTTTACAGCCCTACCATCCACATATATTGCATTTTCACTTTATATTCACTGTTTGTACAGCATCCCATCCACATAAATTGCATTTTCACTTTATAATCACTGTTTGTACAGCCCTACCATCCACATAAATTGTATTTTCACTTTATATTAACTGTTTGTACAGCCCTACCATCCACATATATTGCATTTTCACTTTATATTCACTGATTGTACAGCACCCCATCCACATATATTGCATTTCACTTTATATTCACTGTTTGTACAGTCCTCACATCCACACATATTGCATTGCGCTTTATATTCACTGTTTGTACAGCCCTCCCATCCACAAGTATTGCATTTTCACTTTATATTCACTGTTTGTACAGCACCCCATCCACATATATTGCATTTCACTTTATATTCACTGTTTGTACAGCCCTCACATCCACAAATATTGCATTGCACTTTATATTCACTGTTTGTACAGCCCTCATATCCACAAATATTGCATTTCACTTTATATTCACTGTGTGTACAGCCCTCACATCCACAAATATTGCATTTTCACTTTATATTCACTGTTTGTACAGCCCTCACATCCACATATATTGCATTTTCACTTTATATTCACTGTTTGTACAGCCCTCACATCCACATATATTGCATTTTCACTTTATAATCACTGATTGTACAGCACCACATCCACACATATTGCATTGCGCTTTATATCACTGTTTGTACAACCCTCCCATCCACAAGTATTGCATTTCACTTTATATTCACTGTTTGTACAGCCCTCCCATCCACAAGTATTGCATTTCACTTTATATTCACTGTTTGTACAGCAACCCATCCACATATATTGCATTTTCACTTTATAATCACTGTTTGTACAGCCCTACCATCCACATATATTGCATTTTCACTTTATATTAACAGTTTGTACAGCACCCCATCCACATATATTGCATTTCTCTTTATATTCACTGTTTGTACAACCCTCCCATCCACACATATTGCATTGCGCTTTATATTCACTGTTTGTACAGCCCTCCCATCCACAAGTATTGCATTTCACTTTATATTCACTGTTTGTACAGCCCTCCCATCCACAAATATTGCATTTTCACTTTATATTCACTGTGTGTACAGCCTTCACATCCACAAATATTGCATTGCACTTTATATTCACTGTGTGTACAGCCCTCACATCCACAAATATTGCATTTCACTTAATAATCACTGTTTGTACAGCCCTCACATCCACAAATATTGCATTTCACTTTATATTCACTGTTTGTACAGCCCTCACATCCACAAATATTGCATTTCACTTTATATTCACTGTTTGTACAGCCCTCACATCCACAAATATTGCATTTCACTTTATATTCACTGTGTGTACAGCCCTCACATCCACAAATATTGCATTGCACTTTATAATCACTGTTTGTACAGCCCTACCATCCACATATATTGCATTTTCACTTTATATTCACTGATTGTACAGCACCCCATCCACATATATTGCATTTCACTTTATATTCACTGTTTGTACAGCCCTCCCATCCACACATATTGCATTGCGCTTTATATTCACTGTTTGTACAGCCCTCCCATCCACAAGTATTGCATTTCACTTTATATTCACTGTTTGTACAGCCCTCACATCCACAAATATTGCATTTTCACTTTATATTCACTGTTTGTACAGCCCTCACATCCACAAATATTGCATTGCACTTTATATTCACTGTGTGTACAGCCCTCACATCCACAAATATTGCATTGCACTTTATATTCACTGTTTGTACAGCCCTCATATCCACAAATATTGCATTTCACTTTATATTCACTGTGTGTACAGCCCTCACATCCACAAATATTGCATTTTCACTTTATAATCACTGTTTGTACAGCCCTACCATCCACATATATTGCATTTTCACTTTATATTCACTGTTTGTACAGCACCCCATCCACATATATTGCATTTTCACTTTATAATCACTGTTTGTACAGCACCACATCCACACATATTGCATTGCACTTTATATCACTGTTTGTACAGCCCCCCATCCACAAGTATTGCATTTCACTTTATATTCACTGTTTGTACAGCCCTCCCATCCACAAATATTGCATTTCACTTTATATTCACTGTTTGTACAGCCCTCCCATCCACAAATATTGCATTTTCACTTTATATTCACTGTTTGTACAGCCCTCACATCCACAAATATTGCATTTCACTTTATATTCACTGTTTGTACAGCCCTACCATCCACATATATTGCATTTTCACTTTATATTCACTGTTTGTACAGCACCCCATCCACATATATTGCATTTTCACTTTATAATCACTGTTTGTACAGCCCTACCATCCACATATATTGCATTTTCACTTTATATTCACTGTTTGTACAGCATCCCATCCACATATATTGCATTTTCACTTTATAATCACTGTTTGTACAGCCCTACCATCCACATATATTGTATTTTCACTTTATATTAACTGTTTGTACAGCCCTACCATCCACATATATTGCATTTTCACTTTATATTCACTGATTGTACAGCACCCCATCCACATATATTGCATTTCACTTTATATTCACTGTTTGTACAGCCCTCCCATCCACACATATTGCATTGCGCTTTATATTCACTGTTTGTACAGCCCTCCCATCCACAAGTATTGCATTTTCACTTTATATTCACTGTTTGTACAGCACCCCATCCACATATATTGCATTTCACTTTATATTCACTGTTTGTACAGCCCTCACATCCACAAATATTGCATTGCACTTTATATTCACTGTTTGTACAGCCCTCACATCCACAAATATTGCATTTCACTTTATATTCACTGTTTGTACAGCCCTCACATCCACAAATATTGCATTTCACTTTATATTCACTGTTTGTACAGCCCTATCATCCACATATATTGCATTTTCACTTTATATTCACTGTTTGTACAGCACCCCATCCACATATATTGCATTTCACTTTATATTCACTGTTTGTACAGCCCTACCATCCACATATATTGCATTTTCACTTTATATTCACTGTTTGTACAGCACCCCATCCACATATATTGCATTTTCACTTTATAATCACTGTTTGTACAGCCCTACCATCCACATATATTGCATTTTCACTTTATATTCACTGTTTGTACAGCCCTCCCATCCACAAATATTGCATTTCACTTTATATTCACTGTGTGTACAGCCCTCACATCCACAAATATTGCATTGCACTTTATATTCACTGTTTGTACAGCCCTCATATCCACAAATATTGCATTTCACTTTATATTCACTGTGTGTACAGCCCTCACATCCACAAATATTGCATTTTCACTTTACAATCACTGTTTGTACAGCCCTACAATCAACATATATTGCATTTCACTTTATATTCACTGTTTGTACAGCACCCCATCCACAAATATTGCATTTTCACTTTATAATCACTGCTTGTACAGCCCTATCATCCACATATATTGCATTTTCACTTTATATTAACTGTTTGTACAGCCCTACCATCCACATATATTGCATTTTCACTTTATATTCACTGATTGTACAGCACCCCATCCACATATATTGCATTTCACT
>CM026401.1:1559038-1573903 GCA_014843695.1 Archivesica marissinica
TCCCATATAACAGTACATTACTGATCGTCTCTCCCATGTAACAGTACATTACTGATCGTCTCTCCCATATAATAGTACATTACTGATCGTCTCTCCCATATAACAGTACTTTACTGATCGTCTCTCCCATATAGCAGTACTTTACTGATCGTCTCTCTCATATAGCAGTACTTTACTGATCTCCTCTCCCATACAACAGTACTTTACTGATCGTCTCTCCCATATAGCAGTACTTTACTGATCTCCTCTCCCATATAGCAGTACTTTACTGATCTCCTCCCCCATATAGCATTACATTACTGATCGTCTCTCCCATATAACAGTACTTTACGGATCATCTCTCCCATATAACAGTACCTTACTGATCATCTCTCCCATATAACAGTACTTTACTGATCATCTCTCCCATATAACAGTACTTTACTGATCATCTCTGCCATATAACAGTACTTTACTGATCATCTCTCCCATATAACAGTACTTTACTGATCATCTCTCCGATATAACAGTACTTTACTGATCATCTCTCCCATATCATTACATTACTGACATCTCTCCCATATGCAGTACTTACTGACATCTCTCCCATATAACAGTACTTTACTGATCATCTCTCCCATATAACAGTACTTTACTGATCATCTCTCCCATATTGACCATGGTGTTATTGTATATATGAATACTTGACACTGGTGTTATTGTATATATAACTACTTGACACTGGTGTTATTGTATATATAACTACTTGACACTGGTGTTATTGTATATACAACTACTTGACACTGGTGTTATTGTATATATAACTATTTGACACAGGTGTTATTGTATATACAACTACTTGACATTGGTGATATTGTATATATAACTACTTGACACTGGTGTTATTGTATATATAATTACTTGACACTGGTGTTATTGTATATATAACTACTTGACACTGGTGCTATTGTATATATAACTACTTGACACAGGTGTTATTGTATGTATAACTACTTGACACTGGTGTTATTGTATATATAACTACTTGACACTGGTGTTATTGTATATACAACTACTTGACACTGGTGTTATTGTATATATAACTACTTGTCACTGGTGTTATTGTATATATAACTACTTGACACTGGTGTTATTGTATATACAACTACTTGACACTGGTGTTATTGTATGCATAACATCTTGACACAGGTGTTATTGAATGTATAACTACTTGACACTGGTGTTATTGTATATACAACTACTTGACACTGGTGTTATTGTATATATAACTACTTGACACTGGTGTTATTGTATATATAACTACTTGACACTGGTTTTATTGTATATAGAACTACTTGACACTGGTGTTATTGTATATATAACTACTTGACACTGGTGTTATTGTATGTATAACTACTTGACACTGGTGTTATTGTATGTATAACTACTGACATGGTGTTATTGTATTATAATACTGACACAGGTGTATTGTATGTATAACTACTTGACACTGGTGTTATTGTTTATAGAACTATTGACACTGTGTATTGTATATATAACTACTTGACACTGGTGTTATTGTATAATAACTACTGACACGGTGTTATGTATATATAACTACTGACACTGGTGTTATTGTATATATAACTACTTGACACTGGTGTTATTGTATATAGAACTACTTGACACTGGTGTTATTGTATATATAACTACTTGACACTGGTGTTATTGTATATAGAAATACTTGACACTGGTGATATTGTATATATAACTACTTGACAATGGTGTTATTGTATATATAACTACTTGACACTGGTGTTATTGTATATATCACTACTTGACACTGGTGTTATTGTATATAGAAATACTGGACACTGGTGATATTGTATCTATACCTACTTGACACTGGTGTTAATGTATATAGACCTACTTGACACTGGTGTTATTGTATATATAATTACTTGACATCGGTATTATTGTATATATAACTACTTGACATTGGTGTTATTGTATATATAACTACTTGACATCGGTATTATTGTATATATAACTACTTGACACTGGTGTTATTGTATATATAGCTACTTGACACTGGTGTTATTGTATATATAACTACTTGACACTGGTGTTATTGTACATATATCTACTTGACACTGGTGTTAATGTATATAGAACTACTTGACACTGGTGATATTGTATATATAACTACTTGACAATGGTGTTATTGTATATATAACTACTTGACACTGGTGTTATTGTATATATCACTACTTGACACTGGTGTTATTGTATATAGAAATACTTGACACTGGTGATATTGTATCTAACCTACTTGACACTGGTGTTAATGTATATAGACCTACTTGACACTGGTGTTATTGTATATATAATTACTTGACATCGGTATTATTGTATATATAACTACTTGACACTGGTGTTATTGTATATATAGCTACTTGACACTGGTGTTATTGTATATATAACTACTTGACACTGGTGTTATTGTACATATAACTACTTGACACTGGTGATATTGTATATATAGCTACTTGACACTGGTGTTATTGTATGTATAACTACTTGACACTGGTGTTATTGTATGTATAACTACTTGACACTGGTGGTATTGTACATATAACTACTTGACACTGGTGTTATTGTATATATAACTACTTGACACTGGTGTTATTGTATATATAACTACTTGACACTGGTGTTATTGTATGTATAACTACTTGACATCGGTATTATTGTATATATAACTTCTTTACACTGGTGTTATTGTACATATAACTACTTGACACTGGTGTTATTGTACATATAACTACTTGACACTGGTGTTATTGTATATATAGCTACTTGACACTGGTGTTATTGTATATATAACTACTTGACACTGGTGTTATTGTATAAATAACCAATTGACACTGGTGTTATTGTATGAATAACTACTTGACAGAGATATTGCTTATCACTTGATATGTACTGCTTGTACAACCCTCCCATCCACAAATATTGCATTTTCACTTTATATTCACTGTTTATACAACCCTCACATCCACAAATATTGCATTTCACTTTATAATCACTGTTTGTAAAGCCCTCCCATCCACAAATATTGCATTTTCACTTTATATTCACTGTTTGTACAGTCCTCCCATACACAAATATTGCATTTCACTTTATATTCACTGTTTGTACAGCCCTCCCATCCACAAATATTGCATTGCACTTTATATTCACTGTTTGTACAGCCGTGAGGGCAAAATAATATAAAGTGAAATCCACACATATTGCATTTCACTTATAAAGTTATATATATAAGTTATAATAACTTTTTGTACAGCCCTCACATCCACAAATATATCCGGCGTATATTAACCTTTTTGTTCAGATCCCCAACGTGCAAACTTCCCTTATGTATAATCAATTTTTAAGCAAATAATATTGGCCCACATAATTTGATTAATTATTAGAAGCTAGTAAATATTTTTCCAAATAATATGGTTGAGTATTAAAGCTAGTAACCCCCCCCCCCAGCAAATTTAATACCACCCCATTAAATTGTTAATTATTGAATTTATTACATATTGGTCCAAATAATTGTGATAAATTACCTGTGATCAACAGTAATGCAAATAGTACAGCAAACGATGTCATGTTGTCCACAGAACATGTTTATCACATTCCCAGGATGCTGGTGACACGTATCAGTTGGCAGCGGTCCCGTCTTTGATTTATTCTGATATTTCTGACCTTTACCAGCGTGCATGGCCGTCTTGTCAAGTAACGTGTGCGCTTTTTGGAATTTATTATGGAATTTCACACATCTCTGACACAAATACGCCGGACAGTCAACGCATTGATGCTCCGCCTCGGTGTTCTTACCATCGTCGGAACACGTCGTACAGCAGAAGTCGTATATAACGTCAGAAGCTCCAACCTGCGACCGTGTCATCGCCTGATGTTCCGCCATTTTTTCCCAATTGAAAGTCGTTACTGATTACTAGGAAAGCGAAACAAGCCCATTTCTTTTCTGTGTAAAACTATGAAAACGAAACTAGAAGTATATACAAATATGTTAAAAACTTGCTAAGTAGTTGACCGAGTGTAATTCCATGTGTCATAATTAATTAACAATCCAATAATTATATTTTATATTAAACCAATACGGAAAGTAAATGAGAAGCTATTTTCTCCCCTTCCTAAGTGACGTAGTGTTACATAGTTGACAGTCGTTGTACTGGATATATATTATATCGATCCCAAAACAAATACATTAACAAGTTTAAAAACGTGTTTGAAATATGTAAATTATATATTACACTGACACCCATCCGTGTTTAAACTGTTCTATATGTAGGGGACACTGGACCGTCTTACGTGAATAGCTGGATAGTAACATGACCACAGACGCGGGGGGGGGGGGGTCTGGAGAATGTTTGCGGGTTCAAAACAACAAAACTAAACAAGCGTTCTATACACTAAACACAGTGGAGCCCGAGTCATTGATTAAAATCGAATATCGTCGTGAACAATGGTAAAGTGTACTAGGGCGTAAGACGAGGCCGATGGTTCGAGTTGGCTAGGGTACGATTTGATCATTTTTAGCATGTAGTAAAAAATGGGAGAAGTGATAGCGCAGTAGTAGAGTGTTCACTTCAGGTGCGAAAGACCGGAGTTCGAGCCCCACTGGAGCCGTTACGAGTGTGCCCTTAGGCAAGGCATTTAAATTCAACGTTGCCTCTGCTCTCTTCCTTGTGTAGATGGATTCCATCATACATGAGATATCGAGAGTGCGTCTCTAGAGTGATTAATATAAGTTGTAAGAACTTGTTTCGCAATCGAGAGAAAATGTGATTTTTATAAACTAGCCTACTCTAGTAAATAATACGTATATGCTAGCTTTCAGAGCTCTGTTCTTCTGGGCAGGAATACAACTCTACATAGATATTAATTGTATGCAATGTTGTACACGTTTATTAAAAGTAATTTTAAGTATTGAAACCACAGGGATTCGGCACGATTGGGGGTACTAGTATATATATTTAAGTACTACCACAACACAACAAAAAAAACTACCACAGGGATTCGGCACCTTTGGGGGTACTAGTATATATATTTAAGTACTTACCACATGGATTCAGCACGTTTGGGGGTACTAGTATATATATTTAAATACTTACCACAGGGATTCGGCACGTTTGGGGGTACTAGTATATATATTTAAGTACTTACCACAGGGATTCGGCACGTTTGGGGGTACTAGTATATATATTTAAGTACTTACCACAGGGATTCGGCACGTTTGGGGGTACTAGTATATATATTTAAGTACTTACCACAGGGATTCGGCACGTTTGGGGGTACTAGTATATATATTTAAGTACTTACCACAGGGATTCGGCACGTTTGGGGGTACTAGTATATATATTTAAGTACTTACCACAGGGATTCGGCACGTTTGGGGGTACTAGTATATATATTTAAGTACTTACCACAGGGATTCGGCACGTTTGGGGGTACTAGTATATATATTTAAGTACTTACCACAGGGATTCGGCACGTTTGGGGGTACTAGTATATATATTTAAGTACTTACCACAGGGATTCGGCACGTTTGGGGGTACTAGTATATATATTTAAGTACTTACCACAGGGATTCGGCACGTTTGGGGGTACTAGTATATATATTTAAGTACTTACCACAGGGATTCGGCACGTTTGGGGGTACTAGTATATATATTTAAGTACTTGAAACCTGTGCCATATATGGCATGAAGGAAACACAAAATAGAAATGTTGGCAAAATATTTAGCAGGTCATGTGAACTGTAATATTTAGTACCGTACAACTGCAAACATACACATGTACCTGTATAGCTTTAGTACCGTACAACTGCAAATATATACATGTACCGGTGTAGCTTTAGTACCGTACAACTGCAAATATATACATGTACCGGTGTAGCTTTAGTACCGTACAACTGCAAATATATACATGTACCGGTATAGCATTAGTACCGTACAACTGCAAATATATACATGTACCGGTGTAGCTTTAGTACCGTACAACTGCAAATATATACATGTACCGGTATAGCTTTAGTACCGTACAACTGCAAATATATACATGTACCAGTATAGCTTTAGTACCGTACAACTGCAAATATATACATGTACTGGTATAGCTTTAGTACCGTACAACTGCAAATATATACATGTACTGGTGTAGCTTTAGTACCGTACAACTGCAAATATATACATGTACCGGTGTAGCTTTAGTACCGTACAACTGCAAATATATACATGTACCGGTATAGCTTTAGTACCGTACAACTGCAAATATATACATGTACCGGTATAGCTTTAGTACCGTACAACTGCAAATATATACATGTACCAGTATAGCTTTAGTACCGTACAACTGCAAATATATACATGTACTGGTATAGCTTTAGTACCGTACAACTGCAAATATATACATGTACTGGTGTAGCTTTAGTACCGTACAACTGCAAATATATACATGTACCGGTGTAGCTTTAGTACCGTACAACTGCAAATATATACATGTACCGGTATAGCTTTAGTACCGTACAACTGCAAATATATACATGTACCGGTATAGCGTTAGTACCGTACAACTGCAAATATATACATGTACCAGTATAGCTTTAGTACCGTACAACTGCAAATATATACATGTACTGGTATAGCTTTAGTACCGTACAACTGCAAATATATACATGTACTGGTGTAGCTTTAGTACCGTACAACTGCAAATAAAACATGTACCGGTATAGCTTTAGTACCGTACAACTGCACATATATACATGTACCGGTGTAGCTTTAGTACAATACAACTGCAAATATATACATGTACCGGTATAGCTTTAGTACCATAAAACTGCAAATATATACATATACCGGTGTAGCTTTAGTACTGTACAACTGCAAATATATACATGTACCATTGTAGCTTTAGTACCGTACAACTGCAAATATATACATGTACCGGTATAGCTTTAGTACCATACAACTGCAAATATATACATGTACTGGTGTAGCTTTAGTACCGTACAACTACAAATATATACATGTACCGGTGTAGCTTTAGTACCGTACAACTGCAAACATATATATATATACCGGTGTAGCTTTAGTACCGTACAACTGCAAATATATACCGGTGTAGCTTTAGTACCGTACAACTGCAAATATATACATGTACCGGTATAGCTTTAGTACCGTACAACTGCAAATATATACATGTACCGGTGTAGCTTTAGTACCGTACAACTGCAAATATATACATGTACTGGTATAGCTTTAGTACCGTACAACTGCAAATATATACATGTACCGGTATAGCTTTAGTACCGTACAACTGCAAATATATACATGTACCGGTATAGCTTTAGTACCGTACAACTGCAAATATATATATATATGTACTGGTATAGCTTTAGTACCGTACAACTGCAAATATACACATGTACTGGTATAGCTTTAGTACCGTACAACTGCAAATATATACATGTACCGGTATAGCTTTAGTACATGGTGTACCGGTGTAGCTTTTAGGTTTTATGTTGAGTAGATGAGTGCATTTTAATAAGTTACTAGAAGGAAGAAGAATATGACTCCATTTTAGAAGAAACTAACTTCCGTACAAGTAGTCAGGGCCTCCGCTGTCTATCGCCATAACAAAAGAGGTGTCTCAAGTCAGAAATGGCTGGCCCTTTAAATAGGCGTGACACTATAATAAAGAAACATTTACTTTACTTTACTTTTATAATAAATTTTCCGGCCATGTATGTGAAATTGAATATAATTAATGAAGCTCCACAATGTTTATGAACGATAACATTACTATTGCAACTTAGTGTATAATGTGATGTTTTGTGCCAATATGTCTCATCATTCTATTCAGAATTCAATGCAATATATTTTAGTTGGCATTAACACACAATAATTATGTTCATCGCCATAAACATAACATGTAATTTTAATATGATTGTTTAAATGTGTTGTGTTGTACGTACAACTACATAGATGATAATTAATAAAGATGAATTTGGTAAATCACCACTTGAATTATAAACTAAACTAATTTTGTAAGCGTATTTTATATGTACGGGTTTCTTCTTCTTTGTTTATCGCTATATAAGTTTATTTAAAGTCGCCACCGCATAAATGCATTTGGGCGACTAAATTATCTAAGGTGATTAAAGAGGTCTAAAAATAGTTAATAAACTATTAAAATTACAATACTATGATGTTTAGAGGGCTAAGTGTGTTGCATTAATCTCAGAGTGTGTTCGGTTTTCATATCTCCCACCCCCGCTCGCACACTATTGTGTACCAACGGGGGGGTCGGAGGTAGACCGGGTGAAGAAATTACCCGGTGCAATTACTAATTCTAAGAAGATTTAGACATAAGTTGGTTAGTAAATCGTTTGTTAGTCCGTTCTATAGCCGATGTATACCGTATGTCCTTGGTGAGATAAAAACCGTACAAATATTTTATTCTAAGTAGCATTCAAACCAGTGTAGAAGATAACAAGGACACACACTAGATTTTTGAAATGTGTGTCCTAAACAAAATGAACAAGAAATTAGAAGGAGCGAACTTTGTTTATACAGCACCCCTTCACTTATGAAGATTAGGTGCTGGCGCCGTAATAAAAAGTGTTAGTTAAGTGCTTGATCAGAAAGTGCTCATTAGAAAGGATACAGTGAATAGACATAATTTTAGATATATTTTTAAGTGTTTTTTTATAAAACTATGTACATAATTGTGGCAATTTATGCAAAATATATTGTGGTAATGACATACACAGGGATCAGGGCATTGAAGGCGTCCACTGTGTCTGCGGCATATATGGTGGGCGGTAGCATGTTCCACTGAGTGACGGCTCTAGGATAGAAAGAGTATGTGTACGAGTCTTTAGCTGCGTGAATGTGTTTGTAGGTATAGGTGTTACTGTGTCTGGTTCTGGGGTCTGAAGGAATAATTAGATTGCAGAGTGGTTGAATGGCAACTACATGGTGTATGATCTTATAAAACATGATGAGTCTGGTACGGATTCTTCGAATTTCCAAGGTGGGCCAGTTAAGGGTAGTGAGCATATCAGTTACATAACTTGTATTGTGGTAGCGGTTGGATGTATAGCGGGCTGCATGGCGTTGTACTTTCTCAATTTGACTAATTTGGCTTTTGGTATGTGGGTCCCAAACAGAAGAGGAGTATTCTAGTTTGGGTCTGAAGAGGGCTTGATAAGCATGGTCTTTTACTTTGGTAGAGTTGACTTTTAAATATCTGCGGAGGAATCCTAGTGACTGATTAGCTTTGCTTGTTATAGAGTTTATATGCTTATCCCATTTTCAGTTATTCTGTAAAGTGAGGCCTAAGTATTTTGCATGTTCAACAATTTCAAGGGGGTGGTTGTGAAGTTTGTATGTAAATTTAACTCGGGTTTCTTTTTTGTGTGACATTTAGAACATTACATTTATCAGGGTGACAATTCATGAACCAATACTGCTCCCACCTACCAGCAGCTTCTAGGTCAGATTGTAAGAGCTTTGCATCAGAAGTGTTGTTAATTTCTCTATATATAATGCTGTCATCTGCGAATAGCCTAAGGGTACTATGATCGAGGTATTCCGGGAAGTCGTTTATATAGATAAGAAAGAGGATAGGCCCCATGACAGTGCCCTGGGGTACTCCGGATGTGACTGGTACAGTGTCTGATGTTTCCCCTTCCAGGACAACTGTCTGGGTCCTATCTCTCAAGAAGTCAGATATCCAATGAAGAACATTACAATTGATACCGTAGAATTGTAGTTTGTAGAAGAGGTGACGGTGAGAAACTTTGTCAAATGCTTTCGCAAAATCCATAATGCCGTCGGTCATTGGTGATGAGGTATGTAAACTGTATAGGATTGCACATGTACTTCTACACGATTTCAGATACACTATATACATGACATCATATTAACATCCGTAATGATTTGCGATTATTGACCACTTGTATTAACGAATTGTCATCAAAGCATATATATTATATTTCATTTTGTTACAGACTGCACTCTACCACGGATACGGTGTACGATGAACCCCCCGTGCTCGAGCCGTCGGTCATTATATATGTTTTAATTACAGCTGCGTGGCAGGCGTTGGAAGAGGTGTTCCCGGGAGTGCCTACGAAGTCTTCCACTGGACACAGACGGTGTGGCGACACGTCCAGGAGTACGGTCTTGTGCCCACCTACAGGCAGAGGAAGACCACCCACCAGTATGTGAGCCAGCTTCTGGCTCTCCCGTTCCTCCCCGGTGCCCACATCCCACCGACATTCGACACACTTCGTGTTAGGGCGAACACCGATGCGCTACAGGTATAAAATGCATACATATTGGTTACTTAAATTTGGCAACTATAATTAAAATTTTAATTGTAAATTATCAAAATTAAATATTACTACATGTACGTATATGGGATCGTGTAATTAATTATTATCATAATATTTAACTTCTTTCTCACTTTCAGATGTTGGTGACATATATTCAGCGCCAGTGGATCGCCAGCATGACGTTCCCGCCCGCTTCCTGGTCAGTCTGCCGTCATACAGTCCGAACCAACAACGACGTCGAAGGTAGGTGTTATGTATGTAGTTGTACATGAATATCAAGATGTTTGTATATGTAATTGATTACACATCCACGTAAACCAAGCTCAACATATTATTTGCTTACGTTAATACTATAATTTATTTCGATTTCCAGGATGGCACTACCGGATGAACCATCGCGCAGGATAGGTCGATGTCGGCTTTTACGTTCTGGTGCCACTGCTGAGACGGGAAGCTGAACTGGTTGCGAGCAACATCGATGCCGGGGACCTTGAGCGAGATATGCGACCAACGACTGCTAGATTGGACGCCCACCCCAAGGACGCTTGGGACCGATACATGACGAATGGGACAACAGCATTCACATTCCTACGCCGCTGTGCCCACTTGTACCGTCCACCGACTGACGTTGTCCCAGTACACAAGGAGTGAGGAAGAATGTATATATGTGTGTGTGTATCAGAATGTGTGCGGGACCCCCGGAACCGACATCTGTGGTGACTGGTACCGGAGTATAACATCGAATGGGTGGGTGTAAATATCAAACGAACACGTTTTATGTAGCATGATGATGATTTCTATTACTTTGATGAATATTTCTTACACTTTGACAGTTTAACAAGTATTTTCACATTTACCTCCCTTTATGAAAAACTCTTGAATACAATAAATGTCTAATGCTCGTACATATACATGTCTAATGCTAGTATATATACATGTCTAATGCTCGTACATGTATAATGCTCGTACATATATGTGTCTAATGCTAGTACATATACATGTCTAATGCTCGTACATATATATGTCTAATGCTCGTACATATACATGTCTAATGCTCGTACATATATATGTCTAATGCTCGTACATGTATAATGCTCGTACATGTATAATGCTCGTACATATATATGTCTAATGTTCGTACATATACATGCTGTGATTATACATGCATATTTCGATGTGACTGTAAATTGTGTAACCATAATTCTGGGTGGATTTGGTAGGTAGGTTACCGACACAGGGTTTGTTATCCCGTCAGTTTGTGTCAGTAGTTCCTGTAAGACGTTGCCCCGGCTGTCAGTCTGGATAACATTGTGGGAGTCAAAGCCACATATAAACAGTTGATCTCGGTCATCTACAGTAACAGCGGGCATCCCCTCTAACCTGGGATCCGTGATAACTGTATGTATGCTACCTTGTTTGTTTATAGCTATAATTCGGGTATCCTCGTCAGCAATGTACAGAAGTGAGCTGTTCATACTAGCAGTTATATTGAATGGGAGAGTAATCTGCTGCGCACCTGTCCAATCAATCTTGAATACGCGTAGCTTTGCACCTGACATATCATAAACTCTAACCAGATCAGGACACTCACCAGCCAGGCCACAATCACAACACACGTATACCTCACCCTGACTGTGACAGATACCCCTACAACACTCACCTACCATGAATGACCGTGTCAGTGACAACGACCTGCCCACAGATATAAACTGAACTTTCTCAGCATCAGGAAGAGTAACTGCTAGCTCAGTGAGACCAGTTTTACATATTCCCCACGGCCTACCCGGTGTGTCAACCCAGTCAGTAACATTGAATGTACTATCCAGTAGTTTCAGTCTGTAATTGTTGAAGTCTGTAAGGATAGTCTGATTGTTATCTAGCACACATACACCTTGAATGTAAGGCACGTGTTTATCAGGTTTTACCTTGATGCTGTACTCACCGAGAGGGGAAGCAATGTAAGGACGGTCGGTATCATCAATGAGAGTAATCAAGGATGTCATACCATGCAAACAAGACTCAATGCCTGTATCTAATTCATACACAATGGTTGAAGCTTTCTTACTCTCAACTTGATTGATAAAGTCGTTACTCTTTGATGCTTGAGCATTACATTGCTTAATATGCACAAAGAGTTGGGCCTCGTTGACAGTCTTGAACTGTGCTATATTGTCAAGTTTAACTTGTAGGGCCTTTAGCATGTCCTCAAAGGAGGTAATGTCACTGTTTATGCCATCTGCTATCTCTTTATGTTTAAGCAATACTTGTTTATTAGACGCCATTTCCAGTTCTTCAACCCTAGTTATGATGCTTTTCTTCAACGTTTGGACGTCGTTCAGCATATCGTCACGTTGTTTATCCACAAGACGCAGGTCATTCTCTCGTCTAGCCTTCAACTGAAGCAGGTCTTTCTTCATCTTCTCCACGGACGTCTGGGTTTGTTGCTTTTCCCGTCCTTTCAGTATTCCTTTAGCCACGGTTGGGATATATTCTACTCCTTCACACGACCTGAAATAACATACAGTATTGTATATACACACGTTAGGATGTGATAGTATTATATATACTAGTATTGTACATGTATATACACAGGGGTAGGACATGATAGTATTATATATACTAGTATTGTACATGTATATACACAGGGGTAGTACGTGTTAGTATTATATATACTAGTATTGTATATACACAGGGGTAGGACGTGCTAGTATTATGTATACTAGTATTGTACATGTATATACACAGGGGTAGGACGTGATAGTATTATATATACTAGTATTGTACATGTATATACACAGGGGTAGGATGTGATAGTATTATATATACTAGTATTGTATATACACAGGGGTAGGACGTGATAGTATTATATATACTAGTATTGTACATGTATATACACAGGGGTAGGACGTGATAGTATTATATATACTAGTATTGTACATGTATATACACAGGGGTAGGACGTGATAGTATTATATATACTAGTATTGTACATGTATATACACAGGGGTAGGACATGATAGTATTATATATACTAGTATTGTACATGTATATACACAGGGGTAGAACATGATAGTATTATATATACTAGTATTGTACATGTATATACACAGGGGTAGGACGTGATAGTATTATATATACTAGTAGTGTACATGTATATACACAGGGGTAGGATGTGATAGTATTATATATAATTGTATTGTACATGTATATACACAGGGGTAGGACGTGTTAGTATTATATATAATTGTATTGTACATGTATATACACAGTGGTAGGATGTGATAGTATTATATATACTAGTATTGTGCATGTATATACACAGGGTAGGATGTGATAGTATTATATATACTAGTATTGTACATGTATATACACAGTGGTAGGATGTGATAGTATTATATATACTAGTATTGTGCATGTATATACACAGGGTAGGATGTGATAGTATTATATATACTAGTATTGTACATGTATATGCACAGGGGTTGGACGTGATAGTATTATATATACTAGTATTGTATATACACACAGGGGTGGACGTGATAGTATTATATATATTAGTATTGTATATACACAGGGTACATGTATATTGGTAAACTCCCAAATCCTACACCCTCGGACTATCATGTTGTACAGTATATTGTAAGTAAACTACATAATCCTCCACCCCCCGGACTATCCTGGTGTGCAGTATATTGTAAGTAAACTGAATAATCCACCACCCCTCATACTATCATGGTGTAAACTCCATAATCCTCCACCCTTCGGACTATCATGGTGTACAGTATATTGTAAGTAAACTCCATAATCCTCCACCCCTCGGACTATCATGGTGTACAGTATATTGTAAGTAAACTCCATAATCCTCCACCCCTCAGACTATCATGGTGTACAGTATTTGTAAGTAAACTGCATAATCCTCAACCCCTCGGACTATCATGGTGTACAGTATATTGTAAGTAAACTCCATAATCCTCCACCCCTCGGACTATCATGGTGTACAGTATATTGTAAGTAAACTCCATAATCCTCCACCCCTCGGACTATCATGGTGTACAGTATATTGTAAGTAAATTGCATAATCCTCCACCCCTCGGACTATCATGGTGTGCAGTATATTGTAAGTAAACTCCATAATCCTCCACCCCTCAGACTATCATGGTGTACAGTATATTGTAAGTAAACTCCATAATCCTCAACCTTTCGGACTATCATGGTGTACAGTATATTGTAAGTAAACTCCATACTCCTCCACCCCTCGGACTATCATGGTGTGCAGTATATTGTAAGTAAACTCCATAATCCTCCACCCCTCGGACTATCATGGTGTACAGTATATTGTAAGTAAACTCCATAATCCTCCACCCTCGGACTATCATAGTGTACAGTATATTGTAAGTAAACTCCATAATCCTCAATCCCTCGGACTATCATGGTGTACAGCATATTGTAAGTAAACTCCATAATCCTCCACC
>CM026401.1:1574903-1696497 GCA_014843695.1 Archivesica marissinica
TAACTACTTGACACTGGTGTTATTGTATATAGAACTACTTGACACTGGTGTTATTGTATATAGAACTACTTGACACTGGTGTTATTGTATATAGAACTACTTGACATTGGTGTTATTGTACATATAACTACTTGACACTGGTGTTATTGTATATATAACTACTTGACACTGGTGTTATTGTATATATAACTACTTGACACTGTTGTTATTGTATATATAACTACTTGACACTGGTGTTATTGTATATATAACTACTTGACACTGGTGTTATTGTATATATAACTACTTGACACGGTGTTATTGTATATATAACTACTTGACACTGGTGTTATTGTATATATAACTACTTGACACTGGTGTTATTGTATATATAACTACTTGACACTGGTGTTATTGTATATATAACTACTTGACACTGGTGTTATTGTATATATAACTACTTGACACTGGTGTTATTGTATATATAACTACTTGACACTGGTGTTATTGTATATATAACTACTTGACACTGGTGTTATTGTATATATAACTACTTGACACTGGTGTGAATATAACACTTGACACTGGTGTTATGTATATATAACTACTTGACACTGGTGTTATTGTATATATAACTACTTGACACGTTATTGTATATATAACTACTTGACACTGGTGTTATTGTATATATAACTACTTGACACTGGTGTTATTGTATATATAACTACTTGACACTGGGTTATTGTAATAAACTACTTGACAGTGTTATTGTATGTATAACTACTTGACACTGGTGTTATTGTATATATAACTACTTGACACTGGTGTTATTGTATATATAACTACTTGACACTGGTGTTATTGTATATATAACTACTTGACACTGGTGTTATTGTATATATAACTACTTGACACTGGTGTTATTGTATATATAACTACTTGACACTGGTGTTATTGTATATATAACTACTTGACACTGGTGTTATTGTATATATAACTACTTGACACTGGTGTTATTGTATATATAACTACTTGACACTGGTGTTATTGTATATATAACTACTTGACACTGGTGTTATTGTATATATAACTACTTGACACTGGTGTTATTGTATATATAACTACTTGACACTGGTGTTATTGTATATAGAACTACTTGACACTGGTGTTATTGTATGTATAACTACTTGACACTGGTGTTATTGTATATATAACTACTTGACACTGGTGTTATTGTATATAGAACTACTTGACACTGGTGTTATTGTATGTATAACTAATTGACACTGGTGTTATTGTATATAGAACTACTTGACACTGGTGTTATTGTATATAGAACTACTTGACACTGGTGTTATTGTATGTATAACTACTTGACACTGGTGTTATTGTATGTATAACTACTTGACACTGGTGTTATTGTATATAGAACTACTTGACACTGGTGTTATTGTATGTATAACTACTTGACACTGGTGTTATTGTATATAGAACTACTTGACACTGGTGTTATTGTATGTATAACTACTTGACACTGGTGTTATTGTATATAGAACTACTTGACACTGGTGTTATTGTATGTATAACTACTTGACACTGGTGTTATTGTATATATAACTACTTGACACTGGTGTTATTGTATATATAACTACTTGACACTGGTGTTATTGTATATATAACTACTTGACACTGGTGTTATTGTATATAGAATTACTTGACACTGGTGTTATTGTATATATAACTACTTGACACTGGTGTTATTGTATATATAACTACTTGACACTGGTGTTATTGTATATAGAACTACTTGACACTGGTGTTATTGTATGTATAACTACTTGACACTGGTGTTATTGTATATAGAACTACTTGACACTGGTGTTATTGTATATATAACTACTTGACACTGGTGTTATTGTATATAGAACTACTTGACACTGGTGTTATTGTATATATAACTACTTGACACTGGTGTTATTGTATATATAACTACTTGACACTGGTGTTATTGTATGTATAACTACTTGACACTGGTGTTATTGTATATAGAACTACTTGACACTGGTGTTATTGTATGTATAACTACTTGACACTGGTGTTTGTATATAGAACTACTTGACACTTGTGTTATTGTATATATAACTACTTGACACTGGTGTTATTGTATATATAACTACTTGACACTGGTGTTATTGTATGTATAACTACTTGACACTGGTGTTATTGTATATATAACTACTTGACACTGGTGTTATTGTATATAGAACTACTTGACACTGGTGTTATTGTATATATAACTACTTGACACTGGTGTTATTGTTATAGAACTACTTGACACTGGTGTTATTGTATGTATAACTACTTGACACTGGTGTTATTGTATATATAACTACTTGACACTGGTGTTATTGTATATATAACTACTTGACACTGGTGTTATTGTATATATAACTACTTGACACTGGTGTTATTGTATATATAACTACTTGACACTGGTGTTATTGTATATATAACTACTTGACACTGGTGTTATTGTACATATGTAAGTGGAAGTCGTGATAGCGCAGTGGATGCGCGTTCGCTTCAGGTGCGAAAGGTCCGGAGTTCGAGCCCTGCTGGAGCCGTTACGATTATGCCCTTAGGCAAGGCATTTAAATTCCACGTTGCCTCTTTTCTCTCTCCCTCGTGGCGATGGATTCCATCAGGAATGAGGTCTCGAGAGTGATTTATATAAGTTTATGAACTTGTTTCGCAATCGAGCTAAAATAAATTTGTATATACTATTGTACATATAACTACTTGACACTGGTGTTATTGTATATAGAACTACTTGACACTGGTGTTATTGTATATAGAACTACTTGACACTGGTGATATTGTATATATAACTACTTGACACTGGTGTTATTGTATATAGAACTACTTGACACTGGTGTTATTGTATATAGAACTACTTGACACTGGTGTTATTGTATATATAACTACTTGACACTGGTGTTATTGTATATAGAACTACTTGACACTGGTGTTATTGTATATAGAACTACTTGACACTGGTGTTATTGTATATATAACTACTTGACACTGGTGTTATTGTATATAGAACTACTTGACACTGGTGTTATTGTATATATAACTACTTGACACTGGTGTTATTGTATATAACTACTTGACACAGGTGTTATTGTATATATAACTACTTGACAATGGTGTTATTGTATGTATAACTACTTGACACTGGTGTTATTGTATATAGAACTACTTGACACTGGTGTTATTGTATATATAACTACTTGACACTGGTGTTATTGTATATATAACTACTTGACACTGGTGTTATTGTATATATAACTACTTGACACTGGTGTTATTGTATATATAACTACTTGACACTGGTGTTATTGTATATATAACTACTTGACACTGGTGTTATTGTATATATAACTACTTGACACTGGTGTTATTGTATATATAACTACTTGACACTGGTGTTATTGTATATATAACTACTTGACACTGGTGTTATTGTATATATAACTACTTGACACTGGTGTTATTGTATATATAACTACTTGACACTGGTGTTATTGTATATATAACTACTTGACACTGGTGTTATTGTATTATAACTACTTGACACTGGTGTTATTGTATATATAACTACTTGACACTGGTGTTATTGTATATATAACTACTTGACACTGGTGTTATTGTATATAGAACTACTTGACACTGGTGTTATTGTATATATAACTACTTGACACTGGTGTTATTGTATGTATAACTACTTGACACTGGTGTTATTGTATATATAACTACTTGACACTGGTGTTATTGTATATAGAACTACTTGACACTGGTGTTATTGTATATATAACTACTTGACACTGGTGTTATTGTATATATAACTACTTGACACTGGTGTTATTGTATATATTTATTGTAATAAACTACTTGACACTGGTGTTATTGTATATATAACTACTTGACACTGGTGTTATTGTATATATAACTACTTGACACTGGTGTTATTGTATATATAACTACTTGACACTGGTGTTATTGTATATATAACTACTTGACACTGGTGTTATTGTATATATAACTACTTGACACTGGTGTTATTGTATATATAACTACTTGACACTGGTGTTATTGTATATATAACTACTTGACACTGGTGTTATTGTATATAGAACTACTTGACACTGGTGTTATTGTATATATAACTACTTGACACTGGTGTTATTGTATATATAACTACTTGACACTGGTGTTATTGTATATAGAACTACTTGACACTTGTGTTATTGTATGTATAACTACTTGACACTGGTGTTATTGTATATATAACTACTTGATACTGGTGTTATTGTATGCATAACTACTTGACACTGGTGTTATTGTATATATAACTACTTGACACTGGTGTTATTGTACATATAACTACTTGACAATGGTGTTATTGTATATATAACTATTTGACACTCGTGGTATTATATATATATTATATATTGCATTTCACTTCATATTAGCTTTTTGTACAGCCCTCCCTCCCATCCGCAAATATCGCCGGTGTATATTATCATTTGTGTACAGAATGGCAACCTGCAAACTTCACATAGGCCATAATTATGTATACTCAGTATTTTAAGCTATTAAATATTGGCCCACATAATGTTATCAATTATTGAAGTTAGCAAAGATTGTTCCAAATAATATGGTTGATTACTGAAGCTTGTAACCATGCCCAATTAAGTTGTTAATTATTGAATATATGACACATTGGTCCCAATAAGTATGATTAATATTTAACATATTACATCTTGGCACCAATACCCGAATAACAGTAACTTATGAAATATATATTTAGAAATTACCTGTGATCAACAGCAATACACACAATGCAGCAAACTAGGTCATGTTGTCCACAGAACAGTTCTATCACTTTTCCAGGATGATCGTGGCACGTTTCTGCTGGCAATGGTCCCAAATTCGAGGATTTCTTCTGAAGTTTCTGATATTTGCCCGAGTGCATGGCCTTCTTGTCAATTAACGTGTGCACTTTGAGGAATTTATTATGAAATTCCACACATATCTGACATAAATACGCCGGACAATCAACGCACTGATATTCCGCTTCGGAAATCTTACCACCATCGGAACATGTCGTACAGCAGAAGTCGCAACAAACATAAGATGCTCCAACCTGAGATCGCGTCAACACCCGACGTTCCGCCATTTATTTCCCAACTGACGTTCGTTACTGTTGACTATGAAAACGAAACAAGCCAATCTTCCTTATCACATTATTATTATTATCACCATCATCCTCAGCTTATGCCTTATGTGTAAAACTATGAAAACGAAACCTGAAATATATACAAATGTATTTATTTTGCTTGACTAAACTCAGAATGCAAAACATCTTGGAAAATAAAACAACAATTTCACTCTCATGTTAATTCAAAATGGTGTCAAAAAAGAACATGTGTTTCGGACGGCTTATTCCTCATTCCCCCAAATTTAATCTCCAGAATTCCTGATTACCCCCAAGACAGTTTTACAAGTAAATTAGAAAAGGCGAGACCCAAAACTATAATCTGTTTCAGAAATTACGGTTGTTTGGTGAATATCATACACACTAACTAGTTAAGTGATTTGATGTATAATTATTTGTTTACAGTTCCAGAACAAAATAAATTTATAAGTTGAAACAGAATATAATGTGTTCACACCCTAAGGCTATGTTAATACTAATCCCCTAACTGAACAAATTCCTGATTACCCAAAGTACAAAATGACCAAATTTTATAAACTTGGGGGAATAAGGAAGACACCGTTTCGGACACCAATCAAATTGCATGTGTTTTCTGGTATTGCCACATGATTGTACAACCAGGCATTAGACTTACTCAGCCAATAATAACCAGACTTAACATCCGACTGCAACATCATTTGCTCAAACATTTCAATAACTGGACTTAAGGATATATATGTGTAGGGATTTTAAAAGCCCCATGAAAATGACCAACACAACTATGGACATCTGTTTCGAAAATACCGAGTAATATGGATTTTCGGAGATCTAAACATGCCCTATATGGACTGGCCCACTGAGTCACACCCCCCCCCCATCATGCAAATGCAAACAAATGTACGAATCATTCTCCGAAAATCTCACAAATTTCAACCTTGAACAAATGGTCAAAACTCCAACCATAGATAAAAAAATATCATAACCTATTCCTAACAAACAACAGGATGATCATTAAGTTGTTCATGAACTGAAACTTAACAGGGGCCGCCCTACCGAGACAAACCATTCTGGTCATACGGTAAGGCCGATTGGTCAAGCATTAAGAACGATCTGTGATACTTTTCTGAAATGTTTGACCAGTTAGACAACACTGATCCAAAAACCTCTTGGAACAGTTTCAAGGCCGAAATAAATAGGTTATCCAAAATGTACATCCCCTCTCGGTTAAGCAAGTCGGGTAGACCTCCCTTTGATATCACACGAAATAGTGACGGCCATTAGACAAAGGGACAAACTTTATTCAAAACTCAAAAGGTCACCAACAACAAATCAGAACATGGTCAGCAAATTCAAATCATTAAATCCCATCATACTAATGAAGACCATACATTCTTATTGGTCTTAGTTAGCCTCGGTCATCTTTGGTGACATCAGTAATGCAGGTCAATCTCTACTCCTTCATCAAGCACCATAAAACTGAAAACTCTGGAATAGCCCCAGTAACAGTAGTAATGGTAAAATCAAAAGTCCAAACATGTTGCTAACACCGCCCCATTTCTCTAACATACATAGCATCCAAACTCTTAAAAAACATCCTGGTTTCCAACATGATGTCATACTTAGACTCTCATAATATGCTTAGCCCACAGCAGCACGCGTTCAGGTCAAAACACAACGGTGGCATCCAACTCATTGGTTTCACACAAGAGATAGCCGAGTTCGGTTACCAGACGGATACACGTCATCATAATGGATTTCAGTAAAGCATTCGACAAAGTAGATCCATAAACTCAAACAATTTGGTATTAAAGCCACATCATGGATACACTCTTTCTCAAAAACAGTTCCTCGTCGAAAGTAAATGCTCTGACATGTTACCAGTTCTCGTAGGTGTCACACAAGGGTGTGTTCTGGGGCCCTATCTCTTTCTATCTTATATAAATGACCTACCAAACAGCATAAAAGATTCGAGTCAGCCTCTTTGCCGACGACACCATCGTCTACCTCACCATCAAATCCCAGTCCTCAGCAGAAGCTCTGCAACATGACATCCAATCCTCATAAATGCTAAATATTAAGAATCCATAGAAACAGAAACCCCACCATTTACCCATACATGTTAGATAACACACAAATACGGTCAACTGAGCACTCCAAATATCTCGGAGTCACCATTAGTAAGAACATCAACTGGGCCCCACACATCAATAATATTACCTCAATTTAAGCTAACAACACCCTCCACTTCATCAAAAGGAATGTCAAAACTAATAACAAACCGGTCAAAGAAAACGCATATCTAGGTCCTACAACTTATTTATAAATGTCCGCACACTCTGGAACCCTGACAGAAACACCTTACCTACAAACGAGAAATGGTCCAACGAGCTATAGCCCGTTATATATTCGATGATAACAACTACACGAGTAGTGTACCACAAATGGTATCCACATTCAATTGGAAAACTTTAGAACATTAAATTTTGTATAACAAAGTTGTTATAGATCACCATCACCTTACACACACAAGAAACCTTAACTATCTAATCCCACAGTCAAAACCCAATATCATTCCAACTCAGTTCACCCAAGAGCAATCCGGCTATGGAACAGTCTACCGACATATCTATAATATATACAGTCGAGTCCCAGTCTGCTGACTTTTGTTGGCAGTCTGGACTCGCACTCCCTCTAATCTGTCTGCATTTAAAACTATAGTTGTATAGATCCTTTTATCCTTTTAACTTGCACATAACATCTTAGATTAGCTCACTGTTCTAGACTGCGCCTGTCAATCATAACCGTTCCTGAGTGTTCGACATTATCGAAGTTAAAATACAGAAGTAAATGAGTAGAGATTATCTCCTCTTCCTATGTTACGTAGCGTGACGGTCCGTGTAGCATGGCCTAATCGGTGTCCATATAATTTCTTCTCAGTCGAAAGTGCACTACTGTAAAAAGTGTCTGTGTTTGGCATAATGTCATTTTATGTTAAATGTCATTTTATGTTAAAATTAATGAACTTAGAAAATGAGTCATTTCTCAATAAATAGTAAACTTACCTCTCATCTGATAACCTATATTAACGGTTGTAAACTGTTTTAACTGTTAACTTTTCAAAGGACACACTGCACACAAACCAACAGTTCAGGTTTTGTTCCAGATGAATAATTATGATATGCATGGGTAAGAAAGCTACCCTAGAGGCCATGAACTTGGCATACACTTTGGAATTTGTAAATTGGGGCCAGTGCGATAAGAGTGGTCATTGGACAAACCTTAAATGGTTCAGCCCCGTACGGAGTCTTAGAAGAGGGTCGCCTTAAATTATGTGTCCTCACTGCGAAAACGAGAGTTAATAACTCGATATTATGAGTTCCAGTCAAAACGTACCCAAATCAAAACGTACCCAAAAAAAGTCAAAACGTACCCACCCAGAAGTCAAAACGTACCCTACCATAAATCAAATCGTACCCATGGGATAATATAGAGATTGAACAACTGGAACTATTATGTGTCAAGTAAAAAGTTGTAGATAAGTAAAATCATACCAAGAAGGTATTAGGATGAGAATAAAATGGTATACTTGAGATTAAAATATGCATATAAATTGGTAATATTTTTCTCAACATGCATGAAGATATTTTTTCCTGTGAGTTACAGATTGCATAACAGAATTTGATATTAATTTTGTTAATTTGTTGGTAGTTGGAAACACTCGATCTTGATTTAATTCATGATAATGCTGGAGTGTTTGCAGATATGATGGCCGATTGATCAATGATTTGATATTAGACATTAATCCGGGTTAATTGGTGTTGATTAAAGACCTTTGAAATGTTCTGTATATATATGTTTAGTTCTGTTTAAAATTCCAAATGGCCAACTGACCAAATATCTAAAATGGAGTTCCAATGCCACGGTCACCAATTAGCGGCAGTGTGTTTGTCCTCGAGTGGACAGGACGTTTGACAGTTTTATGACATCCTGCCTAGAATACATTGCCCGAATCCCGCATTCCACTGCGTCTGGGCAATGACATACCACTCTCATGAGCTAGTAGTCTAGTCAATGCAAAATATATCAACCACAATGATATATTTGACTATCTATTTGGGTACATTTTACTTCTTGAGTGGGTACGTCTTGACCAAAGAATGGGTACGTTTTGACTTATAGTTGGGTACGTTTTGACTTAAATGCGGGTACGTTTTGACTCGGGTACGTTTTGACCAGCACCCGATATAATGAGCCTACATAACAGTTTGTATATTGACCAATATGGCAATATCAACAACTAGGCTGTCATTGCATATACACGTATAATTATCATAGTTCAATCTAAGATGTTTAGAATTTTTATGTTTTTCATTGCATATACACGTATAATTATCATAGTTCAATCTAAGATGTTTAGAATTTTTATGTTTTAGTGTAAATGGTGTTGATATTTGAACACTGTGTAACAAAATGATAACTAATAAGGTGGTGATATCGAGGGATGATGAGTAAAGTGTTAATTAATGAAGCATTGTTTTAGACAAATTCACTCTCGTATAAGGCATGATACAAGGTGGTGTTTCATCAATGTGTTGATTTTTTAGTTCTGGCAAAATGATGTTGATACTATCAGAAGCTCAATAGACCATTCGGAATAATTAATGGTTTCGGTGTTAAAAATATATTTATTTATATGACTGACCAGGCAGACTATATCAACACATGTTTCCAAGCTATTAATTGCCTTGCATTAAAGCAATTTTAGATAGGATATATTCAAGCAGCGTTGATTGTAAAGTATGTATTCTGAATTACAACACTACCATCAATAGCGGAACAAATAACATCGGTATACATGACAGAGAGCTATTAACATTGCATATCCGTATTCACATTAATGGCGGTTCAATGTCAACAACTAAAAGTGGTTTGTTATGTATACAGTTCAACAAGAACACCACACTCGCCTCCTTCCGCAGTTATGATTCTAGCTTCGCCTGCATTTATCTGCAAACTATTACGTAGGCCTACCGGCAAAGTGCATTGGTCCAAAGTTGTGTTCCCTTAAACCAGTGTACATGTATATAGGTATTTGCAGAGTCTTAGCCTATATATATTTAACACATAAACAGTTAATTGTGCCGTATTTAGTTTTGCCAAAAAAGTAAATAGTTGAGTTAGTAGGACAGACGGATATGTAGTCCAGGGATCGCAGATTCGATCCCCCGTCTGACCATAATACAATTAACAGTCTTTCAGGTGGAACAGTAAACCGAGGTCTCGTGTCGGTGCTTTACACCGTGCACATAAATGAACCAGAGGAGACTCTGGAATGGGTCTCTATCTGTATACTTGCACTATATCCTCCAAAAATCTAAAATGACTAATATCTTCAGGAGGAGTCGTTCATATGTGCAACCGGTAGCGACGATAAATAAACGTAAAACACACTGAGTTAGTAGGTTAGTTATTTGAAACATCTGCCTGTAGTTACTGACCTTGGACTTGGGGACTTTCTTTTAGACATGAACTGTAGGTCCTACGTCTCCAATATGATGGAACATTGCCTGTTTCTAAGGATAATTTAAAGATGGTGGTGAGTATTGGAGCAATCTCGTGGTGTAGCTCATTACAGTTTTAGGAGATATTCCATTCGGACCTGAGGCTTTATTTAGAGATAGCCAAATAGTTGCTCTTGTGTGTAGGACGAGGCTATGTTAAACACGGATGTAGTTCGACTGGGTCCTCTGTTGGGCAGCAATATGTTTCCCCAATAATCATGATCCAAGCTCTAAGAGCATGTGTGTATTACGTTTATTTATCGTCGCTACCGGTTGCCCATATGAGTGACGCCTCGTGAAGAGATTAGTCATTTTAGATTGTTGGGGGATAGTGCAATGATACAGACAGAGACCCATGTCAGAGTCTCTGCTGGTTATTAAATACGTGCACGGTGTAAAACACCGACACGAGACCTCGGTTTAAAGTCTGAAAGACTGTTAATTTTATTAGGGTCATACGGGGGTCGAACTAGCCTGGGAACAGGCGTCGATATATTTTGGCTGGTCAGTCAAATACATATATTTTAGCACCGAGACTATTAATTAGGCCGTATTATGCTTCTGAGCATGTCATTTTGCCAGAAGTTAAAACGTGAAAAATCGACAGACTGGAACCCAAGCTAGGGTCGAACCTGTGATTGCCAGTCCAACGTGTTAACCACTGTACTACATACCCGTCTGTGTCTAAGGTAATTGATGTAACAGTTATAGATCTAAATGATACATGACAGGATGCCACATTGACACACTTCACACTGCACACACACATTTGTTGCGGTCTGGTACGGGTTGATAAGACTAAAGTTATATAAAAGAAATGAGATCTGATTGGTCAAAATGCACACACCTCAATATGACTTGGCGGATGGATAATTGTAACACAAGCCCAACACAATAATAGAGAACCTACAAACTCCGAATTGAATTGAATTATTTATAGGATCTCTGTAACAATCATGAAGATATTATGTTACAATTCGCATTAATATAGCCTAAATTGTGAAGAAACCTTCGCACTATTTTCTGTACATGTACTGTGTCCTTGACCCCATCTGTGTATATCTGTGGAAAACAAGAACGTTCAAAAGAACATGTTTCTTGGAAGAAAGGCCCGTTTTGTCAGCATCAAACTGTAAGCGCTTTATTGATGTTTGACTATGACAATGCGTATATTTCGAGGTTAATTTGCAACAACTTATTTTAACATGTACTACACCCGTCCCGGGTTCGATACTCAGTCAGGCCACGTATGTAGTGTCATTGATGATTAGTTTATACAAATTTATTTTAGCTCGATTGCGAAACAAGTTATTTCAACTTATATAAATCACTCTCGAGACCTCATTCCTGATGGAATCCATCGCCACGAGGGAGAGAGAAGAGGCAACGTGGAATTTTAATGCCTTGCCTAAGGGCACAATCGTAACGGCTCCAGTGGGGCTTGAACTCCGGACCTTTCGCACCTGAAGCGAACGCGTAAATCATACATATAGAGTGGTGGAACCTATGCTCGGCGTAAATCCTACATATAGAGTGGTGGAACCTATGCTCGGCGTAAATCCTATAAATAGAGTGGTGGAACCTATGCTCGGCGTAAATCCCACATATAGAGTGGTGGAACCTATGCTCGGCGTAAATCCTACATATAGAGTGGTGGAACCTATGCTCGGCGTAAATCCTACATATCATGGCCTATAAAAAAAGTTAAATGCACTTGCCGTATATTATTATTTTCTTAAGTCGTGAACACAACTTTCATAAAATTGTTGTTGAAAATTTTAGCTTCATTACGTAGCCATGCGCCTAAATACAGCTATCGCAGCGGCACCTGTTTCCATGGGGAACTAGATACTTTAGGGCACCTATGCACGGCATACATGAATTATTTTATTTATGCATAGGTAAATGTTGAATAATATATTATTTTGACTTAGTAACATAACTAACAACTAACATAATAACTAACAATATTACAACTCGTAAGAAACTTTTTTCTGGTTATTTGTACATGTTTTTTCCAATCCGGATAGCCACCTGAAATGCTCATAAACCACACATTTCGGTGGAAAAAAAATTCCCAACAAGTTGTCTGTTTATATTCAGCTACTGAACCAGTCAGGTGACAGTTGCATTAGGCTACCCGGTATGCACAACGGAATGTTATTGAACCATGCTTCACCTCTGTCAGCGAAAATAGGTTAAAACTATTTAAATGTTTTAAATACGAATGTAAATGGAAAAAATACGCCGAGCATAGGAATACGCCGAGCATAGGTTCCACCACTCTATGTAACCTGTGTTTTTTTCACAAATAAAGTTCTGTATCAACTGATCAATAGTCGGATGTCATTTGATAAATATTTTTGTTATGTTTCAACCCCAATTATTGTTGACATTTAGATTCAATTAGATTTCTATTTGTGTTAGCCGCCAAAAGAAAACCTAAACTGATCAACCGCATCTAATGGCGGTTTCACCACAGGAACTTGAAATTTTATCCATAAGCCACCAACGGTCTCGTACCTCTATCCTAGGACACCCCCTCTATTTATTTAATAGTTAGAGTGGTGGAACCTATGCTCAGCGTATTTTCATCCGTATTTAAAATAATTCCATCAAAGACTGAAAGAGGACACTGGTAGTGTGATAAAAAAAGATGCAAATACCTTAAACGCCTGTAAGCCTACAATATGCGCATATACTAGAAGTGTTGTGCAAAGAGAGGTTAGTAGTTGTTAAGAACAAGATAAAAACAAGTATGTTCTGTTATAGCTTCATCATCGATGCAGCCAGCGCTGACTTAAATCCTGCGATAGAGTCAGCGCTGATTACATGAGATGGCAGCATGTTCCATTGAACAACTGTTCTCGGAAAGTATGAGCACTTGAAATAGTCAACTGTTGTGAATGGAATGTGATATGCCAAATGGTGGTAATGTCGTGACTGTCTGCTGTAAGGTGTGAGATATTGTGATGGATCAATTGACAGCCACATGATTATTTACCATTTTATAGAACAGAGTAAGCCGGTTTGTTTTCAGCCTACTTACTAAGGAGTTCCATTTCAGATCATTCATTATATTTGTGACTGTGCCCGGGGTCTTGCTGTATGTGTTGGTGACAAAGCATGCAGCCTGTTTTTGAATTTTTTCAACTCTTGTCATTGTCTTTCTGTGTGTGTGGATCCCATACTGATGAGCAATATTCTAATGTAGGTCTGACAATAGAGTTATAAGCAGCCTGTTTAGTTGTTTTGCGTGCTGAATGAAAATTCTTTTTTAAGAAGCTTAAAGCAGCATTACATTGTAATAAAGAATCTTTTGGGTAAAATATAAATACTAATGTGTGTGTGTTTACAAAAATCGAAATAGTCGCTCAGAAACGATAAAATTCCAATAAATTAAAACCGTCGTATACGCGAATTTGTTTATCAACACACCAAATGTAAACACGCACAGCGCGCATGCGTGAAACAACAGAGGATGTAGAAAACAACGTATATATTTTGAACAGGAAAGACTATCTATCTTCCTCTAATGTCGAACTTAGCTAACAGAGGTATGAATCAACATATCAAGTAATTTAATTAAAAGACAACTTGGGACAAATGGGGATGATGCATTCCGAATGTAAACAAGTGCGGACGATGCATTCCGGTTGTAAACAAGTGCGTGACTGATCGACTCGGGAAGTCCTACTTTCGGTTTCGAGTTTGTTTTATCGCAAAAAACCACTGTTTACCAAATGAACATAAGCATACAAAGTATAATGTTAGAATGTTTAGCAGCATTGCTACCCATACGTAAAAATTGTATATTTTCATACGATGTAATGCTGCTTTAACCCATTCAACACCAAGTAACTCACATGGACTGGTCCATGATATTTTTAGACCAATAAATTAATAACAAAATTACATTTGGATCAGTTCATTTATCAAAACGGGTAATTTTTTTTCTAAAAATAGTTATATTGCTTGAAAAAAGTGCAGATCCTGATGAGACGGCTCGTCATGAGCCGGCTCATCTGGATCTACACTTATTTGTAAGCCAATTTAGAGGTCTGTGGTGCTGAAAGGGTTAAGCTCTGACTGGATTTACTGGTTATTTTATTTATGTGCGGAGTCCATGAGAGATTGGATGAAATTTCTACACCAAGATAAGTTGCTTGGGATACGGTAGATAAAGTTTGTTCATGCAGGGTATATACTGTTGTGATCTTTCGTTTTGATCTTGTGACATGCATGATATGGCATTTACTGATGTTGAAGCTCATCTTCCATTTCTGCTCCCATTCTGCTAGCTTGTCTAGATCATACTGTAATTGCATGGAGTCTTGGGCAGAATGAATGGCTCTAAAGTTGCTGGAAGGTCATTTATGTAGAGCAGAAACTGAAGAGGCCCCAACACCAACCCTTGGGGGACTCCTGATAGTACAGGTGCCGAAGTAGGTGTCGCCCCATCAACAACAACTTGTTGCGTTCTATGACCTAAGAAAGCTTTCACCCAAGAAAGAGCACTACCCCCGATGCCATAGTGAGCTAGCTTATGCTGTAATATACCATGATGGACCACATCAAAGGCCTTACTAAAATCCATTATGGCGACATCTGCTGTATATATTGTGATAGGTCATGTATGAAACCCACAAGTTGGGTTTCGCAAGACCGCTGAGCACGGAAGCCATGTTGGTTGGTTACTAACTACTGTGTTTGAGTTTTTTTTACATGCAAATTAAGGATACAGGTCTGTAATCACTAGCTTTATACCCGGTACTTAAAATTCTTCTTTTTAGAAGATCCGTGTTCAGGGTTCCCTCTGTCTGAATGTTTGTCTGTGCCACTTCTGTCGCCAATTGAAAAACACTGGAGCCAATTAAAAAAAAAATTTTTTTTTTTTAAATTTGACCCTAATAAAATTAACAGTCTTTCAGATGGGACGTTAAACCGAGGTCTCGTGTTGGTGCTTTACACCATGCACGTAAAAGAACCAGAGGAGACTCTGGAATGGGTCTCTCTCTGCATCATTGTATTATCCTCCAAAAATCTAAAATTACTAATCTCTTCAGGAGGCGTCACTCATATGGGCAACCGGTAGCGACGATAAATAAACGTAAAACACACAAGTCTCTGTGGGAGCGGTTTAAGCCCTGTGAACAGCAGAATTGATCAGTCCTGGTTATATTTCAGGCACTCTCTGAGCATTAGAGGCATCTCCTCCCCAGCATTTAATTTTGAGACATATGTTGCCCACAATGAACCGATGCCAACCTACGCCCCTGGTACCAAGGAGAGACAACTGTTGGACGATACGGTGAAGAGCTATGAAGGACAGATAAAGGATATACCTATTGTGATTGGTGATGAAGAAATCCGGACCAAAGACGTTAGACATCAAGTCTGCGTAAGTATTGATGTGCACGGCTCATTCTAGGTCAGAAAAGGGGCAGGATTAGTCAGAAAAGGGGCAGGGTTGATCAGAAAAGGGGCAGGGTTGGTCAGAATAGGGGCAGGGTTGGTCAGAAAAGAGGCAGGGTACATTTTGAGCTGTTATGAGATGCAGTAGGGGGTATTAGGAGAAGTGAGAAAGCGGAGATTTAGTCCTTAAATGGTGTTATTAAATTTTAATGAATTTCAACAGACTATGTTTAAAATTCACAGTATGACCGTTAAATACATTTTAATTGAACGAGTGATTTATAATGGGCCAGTGTATCTTGCTGGACATAATTTTGTATGAAAATTGTAAACAATAATTGGGGTGTGGGAGAGAAATATGACCCCCAGGGGGCAGGGGGAGAAGTCAGGGTCCCTGGGCGATTATTTTGCCCAAATCGGCCTATAGAATGAGCATTGATGTGTCACATGTCTTTAACCCTTTCAATACTACAGGAATCTAAATAGGCTTACAAAAAGTGTAGATCCAGATGAGCCGGCTCATGACGATCTGTAATTTTTGCCAGTAATATTACTGTTTTTAGACAAAATTACCCATTTTCACATGAATAAACTGAAAGATCCGGAAACAGACGAGCTACAATTTTGTTTAATGTATTGCTTTATCTTACCTTCTTTTATTTCAGCCATTTGACCATCAAAGAAAGATCTCCACATTCTACTACGCATCTCAGGTACACACACACACAACAGTTCTCTAACATTTTAAGATATTTTGCATCGATATTTGTAACCGCAAATTGCAGTGATTACTTGGCAGATCACCGTTAGCACTATTGCTATTTGAGCACAGTTTCTTTCGAGGCAGTCAGACACAGGCTAACAGCACGCACAATTGTAGGGTTATTTCTATCCAGCGGGATGACAGCACGCACTGCACCCTTCTCCTATTTAGCTGCATCTGTTTATATCCGCTCTTTTGCCTATTTGATTACTTCCTCACTATTTTGTCTATTTGATTACTTCCTCACTATTTTGTCTATTTGATTACTTCCTCACTATTTTGTCTATTTGATTACTTCCTCACTATTTTACCTATTTGATTACTTCCTCACTATTTTGTCTATTTGATTACTTCCTCACTATTTTGTCTATTTGATTACTTCCTCACTATTTTACCTATTTGATTACTTCCTCACTATATTTTACCTATTTGATTACTTCCTCACTATTTTACCTATTTGATTACTTCCTCACTATTTTTACCTATTTGATTACTTCCTCACTATTTTGTCTATTTGATTACTTCCTCACTATTTTGTCTATTTGATTACTTCCTCACTATTTTACCTATTTGATTACTTCCTCACTATTTTACCTATTTGATTACTTCCTCACTATTTTTACCTATTTGATTACTTCCTCACTATTTTGCCTATTTGATTACTTCCTCACTATTTTGTCTATTTGATTACTTCCTCACTATTTTACCTATTTGATTACTTCCTCACTATTTTGTCTATTTGATTACTTCCTCACTATTTTACCTATTTGATTACTTCCTCACTATTTTGTCTATTTGATTACTTCCTCACTATTTTACCTATTTGATTACTTCCTCACTATATTTTACCTATTTGATTACTTCCTCACTATTTTGCCTATTTGATTACTTCCTCACTATTTTGCCTATTTGATTACTTCCTCACTATTTTACCTATTTGATTACTTCCTCACTATTTTGCCTATTTGATTACTTCCTCACTATTTTACCTATTTGATTACTTCCTCACTATTTTGTCTATTTGATTACTTCCTCACTATTTTACCTATTTGATTACTTCCTCACTATTTTACCTATTTGATTACTTCCTCACTATTTTGTCTATTTGATTACTTCCTCACTATTTTGCCTATTTGATTACTTCCTCACTATTTTACCTATTTGATTACTTCCTCACTATTTTACCTATTTGATTACTTCCTCACTATTTTACCTATTTGATTACTTCCTCACTATTTTACCTATTTGATTACTTCCTCACTATTTTGTCTATTTGATTACTTCCTCACTATTTTGTCTATTTGATTACTTCCTCACTATTTTGTCTATTTGATTACTTCCTCACTATTTTACCTATTTGATTACTTCCTCACTATTTTACCTATTTGATTACTTCCTCACTATTTTACCTATTTGATTACTTCCTCACTATTTTACCTATTTGATTACTTCCTCACTATTTTACCTATTTGATTACTTCCTCACTATTTTACCTATTTGATTACTTCCTCACTATTTTACCTATTTGATTACTTCCTCACTATTTTACCTATTTGATTACTTCCTCACTATTTTACCTATTTGATTACTTCCTCACTATTTTACCTATTTGATTACTTCCTCACTATTTTACCTATTTGATTACTTCCTCACTATTTGTCTATTTGATTACTTCCTCACTATTTTGTCTATTTGATTACTTCCTCACTATTTTGTCTATTTGATTACTTCCTCACTATTTTGTCTATTTGATTACTTCCTCACTATTTTGTCTATTTGATTACTTCCTCACTATTTTACCTATTTGATTACTTCCTCACTATTTTGCCTATTTGATTACTTCCTCACTATTTTACCTATTTGATTACTTCCTCACTATTTTGCCTATTTGATTACTTCCTCACTATTTTACCTATTTGATTACTTCCTCACTATTTTGTCTATTTGATTACTTCCTCACTATTTTGCCTATTTGATTACTTCCTCACTATTTTGCCTATTTGATTACTTCCTCACTATTTTGCCTATTTGATTACTTCCTCACTATTTTGCCTATTTGATTACTTCCTCACTATTTTACCTATTTGATTACTTCCTCACTCTTTTGCCTGTTTGATGCAGGCGTAAACCCCGAATATAACATAACACTATTTTCTTCTATATTTTCCCTTTTTAATATTTTATATTTGAATATTTTGAATTTCCGACCACCAACTATGAGCTGATTGTTTTTTTATCTTAGGATTTAATAAAGAAGGGTATAGCAAATAGCTTAGCAGCCAGGAGAGACTGGGAGAGGACCCCGCTAGAGAAGAGATGTGAGGTGTTCTCGCGTGCCGCTGAGCTTATGTCGACAAAGTACAGATATAACCTTCTAGCTACCACAATGCTCGGTCAGGTATGTCGGGAAATGGTGGGTTTATTTTACTGACGTCAGCACTTCGTAGTGAAGTATACATGGCAACATTTTCTTGGAAATCACGAAAGTCTGGCAAGTGCTTTCTCCGATACAGATTTTCATGAATTTTCTTTTTTGATAAATTCATTTTAAAATTTCAGGAATTTTTCTTCGAGAAGAAGAGATTAGTATAGAGAAAAGTGGTAAACATGGTGAACATTTTACATATAATTTAACCCATTTCATTCTGGATACATTTAAAGGCTTTTGCAAACAACATAGATCCAGATCAGCCGCAGCGTGACGCTTCATGCTGATCAGGATCTATGTTGTTTGCTACATAGCCAAGTGTCTTAGCAAGATCATCTGAATAGCAAACAGCATAGAACCTGATCAGACGGCAAGTTCTGTGGCGGCTGATTTAGCTCTATGTTCTTTGCAAATACTGTTAGAACGGTGTCCAGAATCAAATGGGTTAACAGCAGTAGACTGAAGGGGGTGGGGTTAGAATGAAAGAAGACTTATATTCTTCTTCCCCATTTTCCTTTATTGACAAAGGACAGAATGTACCAATTTCATGAATTGTTTCGTGTCATTTTTTCAACGAGTAGTTTAAGTCAAAAATGTGTGTTGGCTGTCCAATTAGCGCGCTCGCTTCTCACCAATGCAGCCCGGGTTCCATCCTCGGACCGGGAAATATGTGAGATGGTACGATGGTCGCCAGATCGGACAGGTGGGTTTTCTACGGGTTCTGAACTTCTCTGGTTTCCTCCCATGAGTTATTGCGGATTTACGGAAATATGGATATTTTTATAACACAATGCTTGTCCACGCTTCGTCTCCTTGTCCCCTTGTTGGATGTTTACAAAACTTGGCAGTAAGCATGGGTAAGTACTTGATGTCTAGTTGTACATATGTAACCCAGTTCCGGTTGGATGAGTTAATGCGGTTTTCGGCCATTTTGGATAATATTTTTTTGACACAGCATGTGAACGCTTCATCTTTGAATCCACTTTCTGGAATTTCATCAGTATTATTACTTCAGTGAGGGAACAGGGAGTAGGCAGACATATGCTTCTGTTCAAAATCAAATTTACATACATTTTTTTTCAAAATCAATTTCTAGTTTCTTCAGTATTTTCATTATTATGGTTCAGCCTGTATACATTACAGGGTGTGTTCCGGATCCATAGAATGCCATGGAATTGCAGTCAAACTTGTATTAAGAGACCAACAAATGGAAGGGCAAAAAGTGATCTCTTAATACAATACAAGTGGTCTCTTAATACAATACAAGTGGTCTCTTAATACAATACAAGTGGTCTCTTAATACAATACAAATGGTCTCTTAATACAATACAAGTGGTCTCTTAATACAATACAAGTGGTCTCTTAATACAAATGGTCTCTTAATACAATACAAGTGGTCTCTTAATACAATACAAATGGTCTCTTAATACAATACAAGTGGTCTCTTAATACAATACAAGTGGTCTCTTAATACAATACAAATGGTCTCTTAATACAATACAAGTGGTCTCTTAATACAATACAAATGGTCTCTTAATACAATACAAATGGTCTCTTAATACAATACAATACAAGTGATCTCTTAATACAATACAATACAAGTGGTCTCTTAATACAATACAATACAAGTGGTCTCTTAATACAATACAAGTGGTCTCTTAATACAATACAAGTGGTCTCTTAATACAATACAAGTGGTCTCTTAATACAATATACAATACAAGTGGTCTCTTAATACAATACAATACAATACAAGTGGTCTCTTAATACAATACAATACAAGTGGTCTCTTAATACAATACAATACAAGTGGTCTCTTAATACAATTCAAGTGGTCTCTTAATACAATACAGGTGGTCTCTTAATACAATACAATACAAGTGGTCTCTTAATACAATACAATACAAGTGGTCTCTTAATACAATACAAGTGGTCTCTTAATACAATACAATACAAGTGGTCTCTTAATACAGTACAAGTGGTCTCTTAATACAATACAAGTGGTCTCTTAATACAATACAATACAAGTGGTCTCTTAATACAATATAATACAAGTGATCTCTTAATACAATACAAGTGGTCTCTTAATACAATACAAGTGATCTCTTAATACAATACAAGTGGTCTCTTAATACAATACAAGTGGTCTCTTAATACAATACAAGTGGTCTCTTAATACAATACAAATGGTCTCTTAATACAATATAAGTGGTCTCTTAATACAATACAAGTGATCTCTTAATACAATACAAGTGATCTCTTAATACAATACAAGTGGTCTCTTAATACAATACAAGTGGTCTCTTAATACAATACAAGTGGTCTCTTAATACAATACAAGTGGTCTCTTAATACAATACAAGTGGTCTCTTAATACAATACAAGTGGTCTCTTAATACAATACAAGTGATCTCTTAATACAATACAATACAAGTGGTCTCTTAATACAATACAAGTGGTCTCTTAATACAATACAAGTGGTCTCTTAATACAATACAAGTGATCTCTTAATACAATACAAGTGGTCTCTTAATCTTAATTCAAGCAAGTTTGACTGTATTTCAGTATTTTCAGTATTACAGGGTGTGTTCCGGTACCATAAAATGCCATGCAATATTTGAGTTTGTTCAGTTGTACAGGGTGTGTGTATTACAGGGCAAGAACATCTGGCAGGCTGAGATAGATTCCGCTGCTGAACTCATTGATTTCCTCAGATTTAATATACAATTTTCCAGGGTAAGCACACTTTTTCATATTCAAACTTACATGTATGCCCGCCCATGCTTTGAGGTTATGAAACTTTGCACATATCTCCAAACTTACATGTATGCCCGCCCATGCTTTGAGGTTATGAAACTTTGCACATATCTCCAGCTCATAGGGTTTATTCTAGAGTGGTAAAAAAGGGGCAGGGTTTGTCAGAAAAGAGGCAGGGTTGGTCAGAAAAGGGGCAGGGTTGGTCAGAAAAGGGGCAGGGTTGATCAGAAAAGGGGCAGGGTTGATCAGAAAAGAGGGAGGGTACATTTTGAGCTGTTATGAGATGTGGTAGGGTACATTTTGAGCTGTTATGAGATGTGGTAGGGTGTATTTTGAGCTGTTATGAGATGTGGTAGGGTACATTTTGAGCTGTTATGAGATGCGGTAGGGTACATTTTGAGCTGTTATGAGATGTGGTAGGGTGTATTTTGAGCTGTTATGAGATGTGGTAGGGTACATTTTGAGCTGTTATGAGATGTGGTAGGTTACATTTTGAGCTGTTATGAGATGCGGTAGGGTACATTTTGAGCTGTTATGAGATGTGGTAGGGGGTATTTTGAGCTGTTATGAGATGTGGTAGGGGGTATTTTGGTGTGAGCCCCTAGATAATGTTGCTAAGTTACAGTAATTGATGAGAGGCAGTACATATTGGTGAAAAAGGGTGGACAAGTTATTTAGGTCTGCCCGCCCGAAGGGTGGATGAGTTATATAGGTCTGCCCTACCGAAGGGTGGATGAGTTATATAGGTCTGCCCGCCCGAAGGGTGGACGAGTTATATAGGTCTGCCCGTCCGAAGGGTGGATGAGTTATATAGGTCTGCCCTACCGAAGGGTGGATGAGTTATATAGGTCTGCCCGTCCGAAGGGTGGATGAGTTATATAGGTCTGCCCGCCCGAAGGGTGGACGAGTTATATAGGTCTGCCCTACCGAAGGGTGGATGAGTTATATAGGTCTGCCCTACCGAAGGGTGGATGAGTTATATAGGTCTGCCCGCCCGAAGGGTGGACGAGTTATATACGTCTGCCCATCCGAAGGCACCTGTTGATGCTTATATAATATATAAACAAACAATTTTTATTTTAAAAAGGCAAGAGGTCAGTGCTTATGGGCAAAATGGCGGGGGGCTAAATTACATTTAGATCAGTTCATTTATCAAAATGGGTAATTTTATAGTAATATTATTTGCAAAAAGTCCAAATTCTGACAAGATGGCTCATCTAGATCTATTCTTTTTGTAAGCCTATTTATAGGTCTATGGTGTTGAAATGGTTAATAACTGCCACATCAGATGTGCTGTAGGTCAGTGCTTCTACCCACACATACTAATTTGTACTTATGTGACTAGGAGAACAATAGATATATTGTCTAGTGGTCTAGGGTTAATTGCTATGTGACTAGGAGAACAATAGATATATTGTCTAGTGGTCTAGGGTTAGTTGCTATGTGACTAGGAGAACAATAGATCTATTGTCTAGTGGTCTAGGGTTAGTTGCTATGTGACTAGGAGAACAATAGATCTATTGTCTAGTGGTCTAGGGTTAGTTTCTAGGTGACTAGGAGAACAATATATATATTGTCTAGTGGTCTAGTGTTAGTTGCTATGTGACTAGGAGAACAATAGATATATTGTCTAGTGGTCTAGGGTTAGTTGCTAGGTGACTAGGAGAACAATATATATATTGTCTAGTGGTCTAGGGTTAGTTTCTAGGTGACTAGGAGAACAATAGATATATTGTCTAGTGGTCTAGGGTTAGTTGCTATGTGACTAGGAGAACAATATATATATTGTCTAGTGGTCTAGGGTTAGTTGCTATGTGACTAGGAGAACAATAGATCTAGTGGTCTAGGGTTAGTTGCTATGTGACTAGGAGAACAATATATATATTGTCTAGTGGTCTAGGGTTAGTTGCTATGTGACTAGGAGAACAATATATATATTGTCTAGTGGTCTAGGGTTAGTTGCTATGTGACTAGGAGAACAATAGATATATTGTCTAGTGGTCTAGGGTTAGTTGCTATGTGACTAGGAGAACAATAGATATATTGTCTAGTGGTCTATGAGTTAGTTGCTATGTGACTAGGAGAACAATAGATATATTGTCTAGTGGTATATGAGTTAGTTGCTATGTGACTAGGAGAACAATATATATATTGTCTAGTGGTCTATGGGTTAGTTGCTAGGTGACTAGGAGAACAATAGATATATTGTCTAGTGGTCTAGGGTTAGTTGCTATGTGACTAGGAGAACACTAGATATAATTATTGTCTAGTGGTCTAGGGTTAGTTGCTATGTGACTAGGAGAACAATAGATCTATTGTCTAGTGGTCTAGGGTTAGTTGCTATGTGACTAGGAGAACAATATATATATTGTCTAGTGGTCTAGTGTTAGTTGCTATGTGACTAGGAGAACAATAGATCTATTGTCTAGTGGTCTAGGGTTAGTTGCTATGTGACTAGGAGAACAATAGATATATTGTCTAGTGGTCTAGGGTTAGTTGCTATGTGACTAGGAGAACAATAGATATATTGTCTAGTGGTCTAGGGTTAGTTGCTATGTGACTAGGAGAACAATAGATCTATTGTCTAGTGGTCTAGGGTTAGTTGCTAGGTGACTAGGAGAACAATAGATATATTGTCTAGTGGTCTAGGGTTAGTTGCTATGTGACTAGGAGAACAATAGATCTATTGTCTAGTGGTCTATGAGTTAGTTGCTATGTGGCTAGGAAAACAATAGATATATTGTCTAGTGGTCTAGTGTTAGTTACTATGTGACTAGGAGAACAATAGAGCTATTGTCTAGTGGTCTAGTGTTAGTTGCTATGTGACTAGGAGAACAATATATATAGTGTCTAGTGGTCTAGTGTTAGTTGCTATGTGACTAGGAGAACAATATATCTGTGGTCTAGTGTTAGTTGCTATGTGACTAGGAGAACAATAGATATATTGTCTAGTGGTCTAGGGTTAGTTGCTATGTGACTAGGAGAACAATAGATATATTGTCTAGTGGTCTAGGGTTAGTTGCTATGTGACTAGGAGAACAATAGATCTATTGTCTAGTGGTCTAGTGTTAGTTGCTATGTGACTAGGAGAACAATAGATCTATTGTCTAGTGGTCTAGTGTTAGTTGCTATGTGACTAGGAGAACAATATATCTATTGTCTAGTGGTCTAGGGTTAGTTGCTAGGTGACTAGGAGAACAGCAGATCTATTGTCTAGTGGTATATGGGTTAGTTGCTATGTGACTAGGGGAACAATAGATATATTGTCTAGTGTTAGTTGCTATGTGACTAGGAGAACAATATATATATTGTCTAGTGGTCTAGGGTTAGTTGCTAGGTGACTAGGAGAACAATAGATATATTGTCTAGTGGTCTAGGGTTAGTTGCTAGGTGACTAGGAGAACAATAGATCTATTGTCTAGTGGTCTATGGGTTAGTTGCTATGTGACTAGGAGAACAATAGATCTATTGTCTAGTGGTCTAGTGTTAGTTGCTATGTGACTAGGAGAACAATATATATATTGTCTAGTGGTCTATGGGTTAGTTGCTATGTGACCAGGAGAACAGCAGATCTATTGTCTAGTGGTCTAGGTTAGCTTACTTGGCTATTTGAGGTAACCACAAATATATAAGTACCAATTTTTAAGGCCGTCCTGGTGCCTGTCTGCGCCTGAAATACTAACTTGGAGGGGCACCCAGGGGCCTTCCTCCACCAATAATAGTCGGAGCATGGTACGGGCCGTTGTCTCTGGTACGGGCCGTTGTCTCTGGTATGGGCCGTTGTCTAATGTTGTTAAAACTTGTGGCCCAAACCATTTGTATTTTCATGCTATGTATTGTATCTTTATGTGTATGACATATTTACTATTGAGTCCGCCTCCGTGGTCGAGTGGTTATGGTCGCTGACTTGTATACCACTGTAACCTATCATCACTGATGGTCACGGGTTCGAGCCCCGCTCAGGCCGTGTCTCATTTATATGACAAAGTTTCTTACGGAGGTTGGTGCACCCAAGTACTGGTTAACCGTTGGGGCCTGTCCAGGAAAGGTGTTGTTCAGTAAACTGCCCGCCGGCGATATAGCCCGAAATGGTGCTGATGCAGGCGAAAACCCGAAATATAACATAACATAACGTACTATTGATTTGCAATAAAATATGGTTAAATAAAAAGAAATAGCCGGAGTCACCGTACCACGCTGCTCGTGTCGTCTGATCAGGTTCTACGCTGTTTGCTATTCGGATAGTGGAGCTAAAACACTTGGCTGTATAGCAAACAACATAGATTATGATCAGACCCGTTGCTGTTATGCCGCATCTGATCAGGTTCTATGTTGTTTGCTATTCGGATAGTGGAGCTAAAACACTTGGCTGTATAGCAAACAACATAGATTATGATCACACTCGGTGCTGTTACACGGCATCTGATCAGGTTCTATGTTGTTTGCTATTCGGATAGTGGAGCTAAAACACTTGGCTGTATAGCAAACAACATAGATTATGATCAGACCCGTTGCTGTTATGCCGCAATCTGATCGGGTTCTATGTTGTTTGCTATTCGGATAGTGGAGCTAAAACACTTGGCTGTATAGCAAACAACATAGATTATGATCACACACGGTGCTGTTACGCCGCATCTGATCAGGTTCTATGTTGTTTGCAAATGTGATTTTATCTACTCAACAGGCAAAGGGTACATGTACTTCTAGTCAAAGCTTGATTGTTCAGTGGTGTATGTTTTTGAATTAATAATTGATTATTTTTACACACAGGAAGTGACACAATACCAGCCCCTTAGTCCAAACCCTGAAGAAACCAACAGCATTGTGTACCGAGGTGTAGAGGTAAGATTAATTCCTACAAAAAGAATTTATGCACAAACCATAATCTTTAATTCTAATGTGAAGTTTTGCGTGTATATGGAAGTGGTGATAGTGCAGTGGTAGTGCATTCGCTTCAGGTGTGTCAGGCCCCGAGTTCGCGCCCCGCTGGAGTCCTTAGAATTGTGCCCTTAGGCATTTATATTCCACATTGCCTCTTCTCTCTACCTCGTGGCAATGGATTCTATCAGTGGTAGCGCATTAGCTTCACGTGTAAAAGGTCCAGAGTTCACGCCCCGTTGGAGCCGTTATGAGTGAGCCCTTAGGCAAGGCATTTAAACTCCTCAATACCTCTTCTCTCTCCCTCGTGGCGATGGATTCCATCAGGAATGAAGTCTCGAGAGTGATTAATATAAGTTGTAACAACTTGTTTCGCAATCAAGCTAAAATAAATTGATATAAACTAAGATACATTGTACCCTCTATCTGCTGTATTTTATACTTTGTATTCTGGATGAGTTCACATCTCTGTGTATTCTGTCTCGATATTTCCTCAACCATTTTCTTCCTTTCCTGAAGATTCAAATAATCATTTTCATAAGAAATGCAACTATCAAATATTCTTCATTTAAGAAAAAAACAAATGCTAAAAAGGAAAAAGAGCTAATAAAAGACATAAATACCCTTGAAAATAATTTAATAAACACAGATAGCAATGATAATCAATGCAAGATAGATTTGAACAATAAACAGCAAAATATATGAAGGACAAATAAATGGTTTAATTCTAAGAGCAAAAGCAATAAATGTTGAAGGCTCTGAAAAAAACACAAAATACTTTGCAAATTTAGAAAAGCGACATGCGGAAAGAAAGAAAATACAGAAATTGGTATCGGAGGGTAAAGAAATCACAAATCAAAATGAAATCTTAAATGAATTGGTAAAGTTCTACAAAACACTATACAAAAAACAGGAGATCGGCATTATTGATTTTTTCTCTGGGTCTTTCAATGAACTTACATGTGAGCAGTCCGCACAATGTGACAGGTTGTTAACTGAATATGAGTGCTGGCAATCTTTGCTTGATATGAAAAACAATAAAAGTCCAGGCTCGGACGGACTAACAACTGAGTTTTATAAAACGTTTTGGCAAGATATCAAACTATACTATTTAAAATCAATAAATTACTCATATACTAAGGGTGAATTAACAGATCTCCAGAAACAAGGCATTATTACTTTACTACCGAAATATGGCAAACAGTTAGATATTTTATCAAACTGGCGGCCTATAAGTCTACTCAATATTGATTATAAAATTGCAACAAAAGCCATTGCGAATCGAATTAAAAAAGTCTTGCCCATACTAATAAGTAACAGTCAAACTGGTTTTATGAAGGGACGATATATTGGAGAGAATGTTCGCTTAATCTTTGAGACAATAGAGTATCTTAATGAACAAAACCTTCCGGGTCTCGTATTCTTTTCAGACTACGAAAAAGCGTTCGACAGTTTAAATCATAATTTCCTCTACAAATGTCTAAATCATTTTAATTTTGGAGACTCCTTCATCTCTTGGATAAAAATGTTTTACAATAATATAAACAGTATAATCATTAGCAATGGTTATTTAACAGAAGCTTTACCTATACAAAGAGGCGTAAGACAAGGCTGCCCATTATCATCGTATCTATTTATTATCTGTATGGAACTTTTGTCACACCAAATTACTATTGATAATGATATAAAGGGAATCACCATAAATAACAGAGAAATAAAACAAACTTTATTTGCTGATGATGCATCTTACTTATTAAATGGGGAAAAAACATCTTTTGAACGTTTAATAGATGTAATCACTCAATTTGGAACCATATCTGGTCTAAAATTAAATGTATCTAAATCAGTAATATTAAGAATTGGATCGTTGCGAAATACAAATATATCCTACTGTGACCATAAAGAATTTCTATGGACTTCTGAAAAAACAAAAACTCTTGGCATAATTTTTAGTAACAATAATGAACTGACCTTGCATCTAAACTTAGAACCAAAACTGAATGAATTTTATAACTGTCTTAAACAATGGCAACACCGTAAACTAACACTTCTAGGTAAGGTTATTGTAATAAAGACTTTTGCTCTTCCAAAATTGGCTAACAAATATAAATCATGCAATATTTAACTTCATTCGGGATGGTAAACCAGATAAAATAAAATGCAGTATACTTATACAAAACTATGAAAATGGAGAAATAAAATTAACAGATATGCACTCATTTCTGTACTCAATTAAGGCAAGCTGGATAAAAAGGATAACCAATAATAGCACAGGTGCTTGGAAATGCTTTTATGATAAAATATTTAAACAGTTTGGTGGAAATCTATTATTTGAATGTAATTTATCACCAAACGACATAAATAGAATGTGTCAAAAACAACCATTTCTAAAAGAATTCCTGGTTTAAAATAAAGCTTATGTATGAACATGATAATGAAAATGTTTTTCGTCCCATTATTTGGAATAACTCTGACATCACAATATCTGGAAAACCAGCTTTTATTCAAGAATGGTACAATAACGGCGTAAAATATGTTTGATAATCTGTATGATTTTAGAAATAACAATTTTTATACTTTTGAAAACGTACAGCAAATATATAATCTACACAATAATGATTTTTTAAAATATCACTCTTTGGTCAATAGCATTCCTAACAAATGCAAACAAAAAGTAAATCAACAAATTATTACCATGCTAAGACCAGAATCTATGTTAGAAAGAATAAAATGTCTAATGAAACCCAATAAATTATTATATCAGACACAAGTAAACTCAAGGAAAATAGAACATAGAACATCTGAGCAAAAATGGTTAAATGTGTTTAGTGATGAAAATCTCAAATGGAAAATAAATTACTGTATGGCATATAACGCAACGATTGACACCAAACTGAGAAATTATCAATATAAATTTCTAATGAGACTAATTCCAACAAACAAGTATCTCTATATGTGTAAATTAACTGAAACCTCCTTATGTGACTTGTAATATGTCCATAGAAAGTATTGAGCATCTGTTTTGGGAATGTCCAGTCATACAGGACCTATGGACAAACATTCGAAATCACCTACGAACCATTGATATAAACATTTCCTTAAATTTTAAAGACATCTGTTTCGGGTATGAAGACAATAACACAGTTAATTTTATAATAATATTGTGCAAATACTTCATCTCCAGAATGAAGTATAACAAAATCCTACCACAGTTTGAATCATTCAAACATTATTTGCATCAAAGGATCGAAATAGAAAAGGATATTGCAATGTATTCAGGAAAAATAGATAGACACAATTTGAAATGGTCAAAGTTCTTTCCAGCAAGCTAAGTAAATATACATGAATACCAATTAATTTTGTACCAATAAGGCACACACGATAAATTCAACTGATATTAAAAAGAACCCCGTAGCCCCAAAATTCACAGGTAAATAATTAACAAACTCTTATCCTATAAAAAAGATAGCAAGTAGAAACGTTCCATCACTCATTACACCTATCTCCATACCTTAAACATTCAGCTGATATACCCAGATTCACACATTTATTCAAATAAACTTAGCTAATAATTATGTTATGCATTCATCATCAAGGGACACAACACTCTAAACAAAAAACTATATTTCTTTATACATGTAGATAATTGTATACAATTCGATTCATGAAAAGTTTTTCCATAATATGTGAATGTACATGTATATAGAAATAAATGGGGTTACCCGGATAGGGGCCTCAAAATGAAAAAAAAAAACAATCATTTTCTTCCTTTCCTGAAGATTCAAATAATCATTTTCTTCCTTTCCTGAAGATTCAAATAATCAATTTCTTCCTTTCCTGAAGATTCAAATAATCATTTTCTTCCTTTCCTGAAGATTCAAATAATCATTTTCTTCCTTTCCTGAAGATTCAAATAATCATTTTAGATTTGGGTTGGCTGGCTATTAAATTTATTTTACGTCGCCACTGCATAAATCCATTTGGGCGACTGAAGATTTGGGTTAATGTTTTAGATTCATTTTTGTAGACAGACAGATCAGTCCTAAACACGACGTGATGAATACAACATTATGCACACTGGTTTGGGCGGGTTTGCGTACCAATCATAAATAATATTGTGTAATGGATATGTATATATGGGGAGGATCGTATCTAATGTTGTTACTTGTGGTCCAACCTGTTTGTGTATGCATGTAATACTTGTACGATTGTGTTTATGTATACATGGGGAGGATCGTACATAATGTTGTTACTTGTGGTCCAACCTGTTTGTGTATGCATGTAATACTTGTACGATTGTGTTTATGTATACATGGGGAGGATCATATCTAATGTTGTTACTTGTGGTCCAACCTGTTTGTGTATGCATGTAATACTTGTACGATTGTGTTTATGTATATATGGGGAGGATCATATCTAATGTTGTTACTTGTGGTCCAACCTGTTTGTGTATGCATGTAATACTTGTACGATTGTGTTTATGTATACATGGGGAGGATCGTATCTAATGTTGTTACTTGTGGTCCAACCTGTTTGTGTATGCATGTAATACTTGTACGATTGTGTTTATGTATATATATACAATAAATATTGGATCTGACTCGTTTTGGAATTTTGCTATTAAGCTTGCCAAAAGGGTCGCTTAGTAGCAAAATTCCCAAATGCATACATTACACATATCAATATACAGAAAAAATGTTTAGTCTTATATAATTCTTCTCCTCCACCTTTCAGCACCTTAATAAAGCCGTCATGGCATAATGGATACTGTGTCTGCCTTGTATCCGATGGGTTGTGGGCTTGAGCCATGCAAGAATCACGGTTGTGCAACTTTGCTGTTCTTCCTCCACGATTGATTCCATCTCAGGGATCATTCTAGAGGGCGATGTGGGCGAAATTGTCACCATAGTGACCCTGACTTCGCCCTCTGGGGGCCCCACTTCTCCCTTGGTTTTTACGATTTTCAAACAAAATTTTGTCTAGTAAGATACACTGGCCCATTATAAAGCACTCCTTCTATTCAAATGTTGTATTTAATGGTTGTACTGTGCATTTTAACCCTATTTTGCAAAAGTATATTAAAGAACACCATTTAAGGAAGCGATCACGCGCTTTCTCACTTCTCCCAAAAATTCTGACCTAGGGTCCTAAAAATCCTGCCCTAGAATGAACCCTGCCATCTGGAATCATTGAATGTTTCATGAATGAGAGACATTATTGGGTTTTCAATTACCTCCCTTGACAGATAAAGTCAGACTTATCCCGAAATATGTATTGGTCCTTTTAGAGCCTTTGTTATTATTGGTGTTCCCTAGCCAGATGTTGCGGTATGATAAATGTGATTTTATCAAAATCATGTTAATTAATTTATAATCAATTTCTACAGTAAAGTATCCATTGGATATGCTGTAGGATATCTGTCGAGATTTAGTAATTTAATAATTATTAGATAAGAAAACTAATGAAAACAGATAGCATGTGGTGCAAAGGAAACAACGATAAAAACAGAGGAAACTAATTAAGAGCATCAATATACTTTCATGAGTATTCAGGGGGAAGTAACTGACTACTGTCTCTCATTGCTAATCTAAAGTTGAGTCTCAACCTATCTACAATAATGTTTTTGTATAGACTACGACATTAATACGGTTATGATATATTTTCAGGGGTTCTGGGCCGCTGTTACACCATTCAACTTTACAGCTATTGGGGGGAATCTTCCAGCAGCGCCAGCATTTATGGTAAGCCAAAATAGTACAAAACACAGTTCAGTGCTTAAATCCATATGGTTTATGTTGCCTAATTATACAATCAAACTTGTCACCATGTCCGCCCACATGAATCGACAAAAATCGTCTTTGTATTTATCCCTTTCCCTCATAGAAGCACCTCTTGTTGCCATTACCAATACGACATACATTAACAAGGTAGTAGCCAAGCCAATGTTCGTAACCCTTTCCCTCATAGAAGCACCTCTTGACACCATTACCAATACGACATAGATTGACATGGTAGTAGCCAAACCAATGTTCATAACCCTTTCCCTCATAGAAGCACCTCTTGACACCATTACCAATATGACATACATTGACAAGGTAGTAGCCAAACAAATGTTCATAACCCTTTCCCTCATAGAAGCACCTCTTGATGCCATTACCAATACGACATACATGGGCAATGTAGTAGCCACACCAATGTTCATAACCCTTTCCCTCATGGAAGCACATCTTGATGCCATTACCAATACGACATACATGGGCAATGTAGTAGCCACACCAATGTTCATAACCCTTTCCCTCATGGAAGCACATCTTGATGCCATTACCAATATGACATGCAATGACAAGGTAGTAGCCAAACCAATGTTCATAACCCTTTCCCTCATAGAAGCACCTCTTGATGCCATTACCAATACGACATACATGGGCAATGTAGTAGCCACACCAATGTTCATAACCCTTTCCCTCATGGAAGCACATCTTGATGCCATTACCAATATGACATGCAATGACAAGGTAGTAGCCAAACCAATGTTCATAACCCTTTCCCTCATAGAAGCACCTCTTGATGCCATTACCAATATGACATGCAATGACAAGGTAGTAGCCAAACCAATGTTCATAACTCTTTCCCTCATAGAAGCACCTCTTGACACCATTACCAATACGACACACATTGACAAGGTAGTAGCCAATCCAATGCTCATAACCCTTTCCCTCATAGAAGCACCTCTTGATGCCATTACCAATATGACATACAATGACAAGGTAGTAGCCAAACCAATGTTCATAACCCTTTCCCTCATAGAAGTACCTCTTGACACCATTACCAATACAACATACATTGACAATGTAGTAGCCAAACCAATGCTCATAACCCTTTCCCTCATAGAAGCACTTCTTGATGCCATTACCAATACGACATACATTGACAATGTAGTAGTCAAACCAAAGTTCATAACCCTTTCCCTCATAGAAGCACCTCTTGATGCCATTACCAATATGACATACATTGACAATGTAGTAGCCAAACCAATGCTCATAATAAAGGCCATAATCTCATGTAGTCCCAGTAATATATATGGAGGTGGGATAGATATGGCAACTACTTATCTACTGCATGATAGCTAAATGGCCATCGTTTGTATGGAGATATAATAGTATATTAACCTAAATCTCTATGTAGGCTCAGTAATATCTATGGAGGTGGGATAGATATGGCGACTACTTATCTACTGCATGATGTGGAAGTGAACGGAATCCGTCTTTGTCGATGGTTAATCAACACTATTCCAAAGTTTTCTTCCACAGTCTGTATCTTTTAGAGGTCATACGAATATTTATTAAGCTTATCTTATTGTTGAGCAGAAGTAACTGTTAGTGGAAGTCGTAATAGCGCAGTGGATGCGCGTTTGCTTCAGGTGTGAAAGGTCTGGAATTCGAGCCCCGCTGGAGCTGTTACGATTAGGCATTTAAATTCCTCATTGCCTCATCTCTCTCCTTCGTGGCGATGGATTCCATCATGAATGAGGTCTCGAGAGTGATTAATATAAGTTGTAAGAACCTGTTTCGCCATCGAGCTAAAATAAATTTGTATAAACTAAACTAAGTAAGTTATGTACATGTATTCCACTGAGTTCTTATACATTTACATTTCTCCCAGGGTTCCCTCTGTCTTGTTTTGCCTGCGTCAATGTATATCTCTCCATGGTTACAGTGTAGCGTGAGTCTATGGAAGCCGTCAGATAGATAAACAATGTATATCTCTCCTTGTTTACAGGGTAACGTGAGTCTATGGAAGCCGTCAGATAGATAAACAATGTATATCTCTCCTTGGTTACAGGGTAGCGTGAGTCTATGGAAGCCGTCAGATAGATAAACAATGTATATATCTCCTTGGTTACAGGGTAACGCGAGTATATGGAAGCCGTCAGATAGATAAACAATGTATATCTCTCCTTGGTTACAGGGTATCGTGAGTCTATGGAACCCGTCAGATAGATAAACAATGTATATCTCTCCTTGGTTACATGGTAACATGAGTCTATGGAAGCCGTCAGATAGATAAACAATGTATATCTCTCCTTGGTTACAGGGTAACGTGAGTCTATGGAAGCCGTCAGATAGATAAACAATGTATATATCTCCTTGGTTACAGGGTAACGTGAGTCTATGGAAGCCGTCAGATAGATAAACAATGTATATCTCTCCTTGGTTACATGGTAACGTGAGTCTATGGAAGCCGTCAGATAGATAAACAATGTATATCTCTCCTTGGTTACAAGGTAACGTGAGTCTATGGAAGCCATCAGATAGATAAACAATGTATATATCTCCTTGGTTACAGGGTAACGTGAGTCTATGGAAGCCATCAGATACAGCCATGCTCTCAAATTACACAGTGTATGAGATATTCAGAGAGGCTGGTCTTCCACCGGGCGTGATCAACTTTATACCGGCTGATGGGCCGGTATTTGGAGACACCGTGACAGCCTCGCCAGACCTTGCCGGAATCAACTTTACCGGAAGTGTAAAGTGAGTCTATCATTAAATTAAGTGTATATTTTACTGGAAGTGTATAGTAAGTCTATGATTAAATTAAGTGTATATTTTACCGGAAGTGTAAAGTGAGTCTATCATTAAATTAAGTGTATATTTTACCGGAAGTGTAAAGTGAATCTATCATTAAATTAAGTGTATATTTTACTGGAAGTGTAAAGTAAGTCTATGATTAAATTAAGTGTATATTTTACCGGAAGTGTAAAGTGAGTCTATGATTAAATTAAGTGTTTATTTTACTGGAAGTGTAAAGTGAGTCTATGATTAAATTAAGTGTATATTTTACTGGAAGTGTAAAGTGAGTCTATCATTAAATTAAGTGTATATTTTACTGGAAGTGTAAAGTGAGTCTATGATTAAATTAAGTGTATATTTTACTGGAAGTGTAAAGTGAGTCTATGATTAAATTAAGTGTATATTTTACCGGAAGTGTAAAGTGAGTCTATGATTAAATTAAGTGTATATTTTACTGGAAGTGTAAAGTGAGTCTATGATTAAATTAAGTGTATATTTTACCGGAAGTGTAAAGTGAGTCTATGATTAATTTAAGTGTATATTTTACCGGAAGTGTAAAGTGAGTCTATGATTAAATTAAGTGTATATTTTACTGGAAGTGTAAAGTGAGTCTATGATTAAATTAAGTGTATATTTTACTGGAAATGTAAAGTGAGTCTATGATTAAATTAAGTGTATATTTTACTGGAAGTGTAGTGAGTCTATGATTAAATTAAGTGTATATTTTACCGGAAGTGTAAAGTGAGTCTATGATTAAATTAAGTGTATATTTTACTGGAAGTGTAAAGTAAGTCTATGATTAAATTAAGTGTATATTTTACCGGAAGTGTATAGTAAGTCTATCATTAAATTAAGTGTATATTTTACTGGAAGTGTAAAGTGAGTCTATGATTAAATGCAGTGTATATTTTACTGGAAGTGTAAATTGAGTCTATGATTAAATTAAGTGTATATTTTACCGGAAGTGTAAAGTGAGTCTATCATTAAATTAAGTGTATATTTTACAATTGGATGGTGACTACACTGTGGAGTATAGTATAGTATAACACGTGACTACACTGTGGAGTATAGTACAGTATACCATGTGGTGACTACACAGTGGAGTATAGTACTGTATACCATGTGGTGACTACACAGTGGAGTATAGTACAGTATACCATGTGGTGACTACATAGTGGAGTATAGTACAGTATACCATGTGGTGACTACATAGTGGAGTATAGTACAGTATACCATGTGGTGACTACATAGTGGAGTATAGTACAGTATACCATGTGGTGACTACATAGTGGAGTATAGTACAGTATACCATGTGGTGACTACACAGTGGAGTATAGTACAGTATACCATGTGGTGACTACACAGTGGAGTATAGTACAGTATACCATGTGGTGACTACACAGTGGAGTATAGTACAGTATATCATGTGGTGACTACACAGTGGAGTATAGTACAGTATACCATGTGGTGACTGCACAGTGGAGTATAGTACAGTATACCATGTGGTGACTACACAGTGGAGTATAGTACAGTATATCATGTGGTGACTACACAGTGGAGTATAGTACAGTATACCATGTGGTGACTGCACAGTGGAGTATAGTACAGTATACCATGTGGTGACTACACAGTGGAGTATAGTACAGTATACCATGTGGTGACTACACAGTGGAGTATAGTACAGTATATCATGTGGTGACTGCACAGTGGAGTATAGTACAGTATACCATGTGGTGACTACACAGTGGAGTATAGTACAGTATACCATGTGGTGACTACACAGTGGAGTATAGTACAGTATATCATGTGGTGACTACACAGTGGAGTATAGTACAGTATACCATGTGGTGACTACACAGTGGAGTATAGTACAGTATACCATGTGACTACACAGTGGAGTATAGTACAGTATATCATGTGGTGACTACACTGTGGAGTATAGTACAGTATACTATGTGGTGACTACATAGTGGAGTATAGTACAGTATACCATGTGGTGACTACACAGTGGAGTATAGTACAGTATACCATGTGGTGACTACACAGTGGAGTATAGTACAGTATACCATGTGGTGACTACACAGTGGAGTATAGTACAGTATACCATGTGGTGACTACACAGTGGAGTATAGTACAGTATACCATGTGGTGACTACACAGTGGAGTATAGTACAGTATACCATGTGGTGACTACACAGTGGAGTATAGTACAGTATATCATGTGGTGACTACACAGTGGTGTATAGTACAGTATACCATGTGGTGACTGCACAGTGGAGTATAGTACAGTATACCATGTGGTGACTACATAGTGGAGTATAGTACAGTATAACACGTGACTACACAGTGGAGTATAGTACAGTATATCATGTGGTGACTACATAGTGGAGTATAGTACATTATAACATGTGGTGACTACACAGTGGAGTATAGTACAGTATACCATGTGACTACACAGTGGAGTATAGTACAGTATAACATGTGGTGACTACACAGTGGAGTATAGTACAGTATATCATGTGGTGACTACACAGTGGAGTATAGTACAGTATACCATGTGGTGACTACACAGTGGAGTATAGTACATTATAACATGTGGTGACTACACAGTGGAGTATAGTACATTATAACATGTGGTGACTACACAGTGGAGTATAGTACAGTATACCATGTGGTAACTACACAGTGGAGTATAGTACAGTATACCATGTGGTGACTGCACAGTGGAGTATAGTACAGTATACCATGTGGTGACTACACAGTGTAGTATAGTACAGTATACCATGTGGTGACTACACAGTGGAGTATAGTACAGTATAACATGTGGTGACTACACAGTGGAGTATAGTACAGTATACCATGTGGTGACTACACAGTGGAGTATAGTACAGTATACCATGTGGTGACTACACAGTGGAGTATAGTACAGTATACCATGTGACTACACAGTGGAGTATAGTACAGTATAACATGTGGTGACTACACAGTGGAGTATAGTACAGTATACCATGTGGTGACTACACAGTGAAGTATAGTACAGTATACCATGTGGTGACTACACAGTGGAGTATAGTACAGTATACCATGTGGTGACTACACAGTGGAGTATAGTACAGTATACCATGTGGTGACTACACAGTGGAGTATAGTACAGTATACCATGTGACTACACAGTGGAGTATAGTACAGTATAACATGTGGTGACTACACAGTGGAGTATAGTACAGTATAACATGTGGTGACTACACAGTGGAGTATAGTACAGTATAACATGTGGTGACTACATAGTGGAGTATAGTACAGTATACCATGTGGTGACTACACAGTGGAGTATAGTACAGTATACCATGTGGTGTCTACACAGTGGAGTATAGTACAGTATAACATGTGGTGACTACATAGTGGAGTATAGTACAGTATACCATGTGGTGACTACACAGTGGAGTATAGTACAGTATACCATGTGGTGACTACACAGTGGAGTATAGTACAGTATAACATGTGGTGACTACACAGTGGAGTATAGTACAGTATACCATCTGGTGACTACATAGTGGAGTATAGTACAGTTTACCATCTGACTACACAGTGGAGTATAGTACAGTATACCATGTGGTGACTACACAGTGGAGTATAGTACAGTATACCATGTGGTGACTACATAGTGGAGTATAGTACAGTATATCATGTGGTGACTACATAGTGGAGTATAGTACAGTATACCATGTGGTGACTACATAGTGGAGTATAGTACAGTATATCATGTGGTGACTACACAGTGGAGTATAGTACAGTATACCATGTGGTGACTACACAGTGGAGTATAGTACAGTATAACATGTGGTGACTACACAGTGGAGTATAGTACAGTATACCATGTGGTGACTACACAGTGGAGTATAGTAAAGTATACCATGTGGTGACTGCACAGTGGAGTATAGTACAGTATACCATGTGGTGACTACACAGTGGAGTATAGTACAGTATATCATGTGACTACACAGTGGAGTATAGTACAGTATACCATGTGACTACACAGTGGAGTATAGTACAGTATATCATGTGACTACACAGTGGAGTATAGTACAGTATATCATGTGACTACACAGTGGAGTATAGTACAGTATACCATGTGGTGACTACATAGTGGAGTATAGTACAGTATACCATGTGACTACACAGTGGAGTATAGTACAGTATAACATGTGGTGACTACACAGTGGAGTATAGTACAGTATACCATGTGGTGACTACACAGTGGAGTATAGTACAGTATAACATGTGGTGACTACACAGTGGAGTATAGTACAGTATACCATGTGGTGACTACACAGTGGAGTATAGTACAGTATACCATGTGGTGACTACACAGTGGAGTATAGTACAGTATACCATGTGGTGACTACACAGTGGAGTATAGTACAGTATAACATGTGGTGACTACACAGTGGAGTATAGTACAGTATACCATGTGGTGACTACACAGTGGAGTATAGTACAGTATAACATGTGGTGACTACACAGTGGAGTATAGAACAGTATACCATGTGGTGACTACACAGTGGAGTATAGTACAGTATACCATCTGGTGACTACACAGTGGAGTATAGTACAGTATACCATCTGGTGACTACATAGTGGAGTATAGTACAGTTTACCATCTGACTACACAGTGGAGTATAGTACAGTATATCATCTGGTGACTACATAGTGGAGTATAGTACAGTTTACCATCTGGTGACTACACAGTGGAGTATAGTACAGTATATCATCTGGTGACTACATAGTGGAGTATAGTACAGTTTACCATCTGACTACACAGTGGAGTATAGTACAGTATACCAAGTGGTGACTACATAGTGGAGTATAGTACAGTTTACCATCTGACTACACAGTGGAGTATAGTACAGTATAACATGTGGTGACTACACAGTGGAGTATAGTACAGTATATCATGTGGTGACTACACAGTGGAGTATAGTACAGTATACCATGTGGTGACTACACAGTGGAGTATAGTACAGTATACCATGTGGTGACTACATAGTGGAGTATAGTACAGTATACCATGTGGTGACTACACAGTGGAGTATAGTACAGTATACCATGTGGTGACTACACAGTGGGGTATTGTACAGTATACCATGTGACTACACAGTGGAGTATAGTACAGTATACCATGTGGTGACTACATAGTGGAGTATAGTACAGTATACCATGTGGTGACTACACAGTGGAGTATAGTACAGTATACCATGTGACTATACAGTGGAGTATAGTACAGTATACCATGTGACTACACAGTGGAGTATAGTACAGTATATCATGTGGTGTCTACACAGTGGAGTATAGTACAGTATACCATGTGACTACACAGTGGAGTATAGTACAGTATACCATGTGACTACACAGTGGAGTATAGTACAGTATGCCATGTGGTGACTACACAGTGGAGTATAGTACAGTATATCATGTGGTGTCTACACAGTGGTGTATAGTACAGTATACCATGTGACTACACAGTGGAGTATAGTACAGTATACCATGTGGTGACTACACAGTGGACTATAGTACAGTATACCATGTGGTGACTACACAGTGGAGTATTGTACAGTATACCATGTGGTGACTACACAGTGGAGTATAGTACAGTATACCATGTGGTGACTACATAGTGGAGTATAGTACAGTATACCATGTGGTGACTACACAGTGGAGTATAATACAGTATATCATGTGGTGACTACACAGTGGAGTATAGTACAGTATATCATGTGGTGACTACACAGTGGAGTATAGTACAGTATACCATATGGTGACTACATAGTGGAGTATAGTACAGTATATCATGTGGTGACTACACAGTGGAGTATAGTACAGTATACCATGTGGTGACTACATAGTGGAGTATAGTACAGTATACCATGTGGTGACTACATAGTGGAGTATAGTACAGTATACCATGTGGTGACTACATAGTGGAGTATAGTACAGTATACCATGTGGTGACTACACAGTGGAGTATAGTACAGTATACCATGTGGTGACTACACAGTGGTGTATAGTACAGTATACCATGTGGTGACTACACAGTGGAGTATAGTACAGTATAACATGTGGTGACTACACAGTGGAGTATAGTACAGTATACCATGTGGTGACTACATAGTGGAGTATAGTACAGTATACCATGTGGTGACTACACAGTGGAGTATAGTACAGTATACCATGTGGTGACTACACAGTGGAGTATAGTACAGTATATCATGTGGTGACTACACAGTGGAGTATAGTACAGTATAACATGTGGTGACTACACAGTGGAGTATAGTACAGTATACCATGTGGTGACTACACAGTGGAGTATAGTACAGTATAACATGTGGTGACTACACAGTGGAGTATAGTACAGTATACCATGTGGTGACTACACAGTGGAGTATAGTACAGTATAACATGTGGTGACTACACAGTGGAGTATAGTACAGTATACCATGTGGTGACTACACAGTGGAGTATAGTACAGTATAACATGTGGTGACTACACAGTGGAGTATAGTACAGTATACCATGTGACTACACAGGGAGTATAGTACAGTATACCCTTGTTTTTATTTCCAGCACATTTAGACGACTCTGGAAACAGGTCGGTGAGAATCTCGACATTTACAAAGGTTATCCTAGGCTCATTGGAGGTAATGTTGCTACATGAATATACAGGGTGTTTCATAAGTATTCCTCTGTTACTATCCTAGGCTCATTAGAGGTAATGTTGCTACATGTATATACAGGGTGTTTCATAAGTATTCCTGTTACTATCCTAGGCTCATTAGAGGTAATGTTGCTACATGAATATACAGGGTGTTTCATAAGTATTCCTGTTACTATCCTAGGCTCATTAGAGGTAATGTGAGACAATAACTAATAAATGTAATAAACAAATAAACAAACAAACAACAATGGTAAACAAATTAATATACTTCGCGGCAGGTACAAATAATTTTTATGCATAAACTGATTCGTTCAGAGTAGATCTTTAATATCTTAATTGGCATTCCAATTAGCACAGTGGTTTACAGACTCACTTCCACCAATGCAGGTTTGATCCTCGGACCAGGGAGTATGTTAGAAAGTAAGGTTGTCCCAAATCGAACAAGTACGTCCAGTTGCCTCTCACACGAATGGCCACATATACATTTGATCCTCTCCATTGAAAGTTATTAATATAAGTTACTAAAAATTATTTCGCAATCGTTGTCAAATAAATAAACTTTATTCTAACATTTTGATTAAAATCTCAATAAATTTGTATTTAGAAATGGAAATGTAATCTTGATGTCCAATTATCCTCTCTTTAAGAGTGTCTTGGTGTGTAGCACATTCTAAAGAAATACATTATGGGACTTTAAGCTGTTGAAAATTCTTATTATTACAGAATGTGGGGGGAAAAACATGCACTTTGTGCATCCAACAGCCAAGATCGACCAGGTCTTCCTTGGGTCTATCCAGAGTGGGTTTGAGTACTCCGGACAGAAGTGTTCTGCGCTCTCCAGAATGTATGTACCGCAGTCACTGTGGCCAGAGATCAAGGAGAACCTACTGAAGATCCACGGGGAGATTGTAGTAGGAACGCCGCTGTACGGGGAGACGTTTGTGTCAGCTGTAATAGACGACAAGGTATTGTAACAATGAATGTGTTCGCTTTACGAAATGTTTGCAAAGCTTATTACACAGTGGGAAAAGTTATGTTAACCCTTACCCGCATAGAAGCACATCTTGACGCCATTACCAATATAACATACATTGAGTTAACCCTTTCCCGTATAGAAGCACCTCTTGACGCCATTGCCAATATAACATACATTGAGTTAACCCTTTCCCGCATAGAAGCACCTCTTGACGCCATTACCAATATAACATACATTGAGTTAACCCTTTCCCGCATAGAAGCACCTCTTGACGCCATTACCAATATAACATACATTGAGTTAACCCTTTCCCGCATAGAAGCACCTCTTGACGCCATTACCAATATAACATACATTGAGTTAACCCTTTCCCGCATAGAAGCACCTCTTGACGCCATTACCAATATAACATACATTGAGTTAACCCTTTCCCGCATAGAAGCACCTCTTGACGCCATTACCAATATAACATACATTGAGTTAACCCTTTCCCGCATAGAAGCACCTCTTGACGCCATTACCAATATAACATACATTGAGTTAACCCTTTCCCGCATAGAAGCACCTCTTGACGCCATTACCAATATAACATACATTGAGTTAACCCTTTCCCGCATAGAAGCACCTCTTGACGCCATTACCAATATAACATACATTGAGTTAACCCTTTCCCTCATAGAAACACATCTTGACGCCATTACCAATATAACATACATTGAGTTAACCCTTTCCCTCATAGAAACACATCTTGACGCCATTACCAATACAACATACATTGACAATGTAGTAGCCAAACCAATGTTCATAATTAAGGCCAGAATCTCATAGTAGTCCCAGTAATATCTATGGAGGTGGGATAGATATGGCGACTACTTATCCACTGCACGATAGCTAAATGGCCGTCGTTTGTATGGAGATATAATAGTATATTAACCTAAATCTCTATGTAGTCCCAGTAATATCTATGAAGGTGGGATAGATATGGCGACTTAGGGTTTTCTCTAGAGCGGAATGGCAGGGCGCCGCGCTCTGCCCCGTTTTAGCCCCGCCCTTTATGCCCGCCCTTTTGCCCGATTTGTTCCGCCCTGCTGCCCAAACTAGAACCACGACTCTTTGATCATGCTTAATTAGCTGTCAATCATAGTAAGGTAGGTTAACGGTCAACTGTATATTAGCCGATACGTGTGATCTGTTTAATTTATCAATAATTAGTATATACTGTACACAACAGCTGGGGGCATAATTATGCTGATACCGTAAGAAATCGATTTATCAATGGATTAATTGGTGATAATTGGATGATTGCAACTGTTAAAAAAAGAAGAAGTATGGCCTATGACTGTAACACCTAGTATTTCGAGAATTAGTTTTAACCTAATTACCATTGAATGTAGACATTCAAAACGTAGATGCAAGACATGTTACTTAAAATAGAACTGGTTTCGCGCATTTCCGCCCTTTTCCGTTAGTCAATTGAACTACACGCTCCGAAAAGTCCCAAAAGTTACCTCGTTTACGATCGGAACGAACCGTGCTGAGTGCGCGCGCAGGATGACGAAGAGTTGTCGTTATTTCAAAGGAAAATAGACTGACAAGGGAAACAACTCATTTTGCGACATTCACCGTAGACCACTTTGGTATTTTTTCTCAACCACCCAACTGAATAATGACATCAACCACGCGTTTTGACCCTAACCTAACCCTGGGCGGAGCAAGTGATGAACGCGCGTTATGCGTGGTTGATACTATATTCTGATCGGCTGGTTGAGATAAAGATTTTACCGACCACTTTACGCTAATGGTGAATTTGAAGAAAAAAACGATCCGAAAATGAAATTTTTGGACAACGTTAAAGTGCTAGAAAAAGATGTAAAGAACAAGTGGAGGTGGGAATGATTGGAAGAAATCGACGAATCCGGTCAAAAGTATGAGAAATGGTTGAAAAAAACGGACATACGCAGGGTTTGTTTTTGTGTTCCCTGCGGAAAGACAATCAGTTACAACTTACAAGTCATCCGGGGAAAAAAGCAGTCAAAATACCGAAATGGACTATTTATACAAGCTTCATCATATTGATTTCGTTCCGAATTGTGCTTTTCAAACACGCTTTCAATTTAGCCATTAGGCAACTCAAACTTGATGTTTTACAGCAAATTACTTTAGCACTTGAGCAAACTTTCTATCAGGTTTGATCTGAAAACTCTTGTTAAAATATGCATCAGCAGCCTCTCATAATAAAGAATATAGTTATAATAAAATACATGTTTTAATGTTTTCTTGGTGGGGGTGGGGTGACGGCTCCGCCGCGCCCTCTTGCGGCTAAAAATCCACCCTGCCCCTTTTCTGGCCCACCCTGCCCCTTTTCTGACCCACCCTGCCCTTTTTACCACTCTAGAATAAACCCTAGGCGACTACTTATCCACTGCATGATAGCTAAATGGCTGTCGTTTGTATGGAAATATAATAGTTTAACCTAAATCTCTATGAAGTCCCAGTAATATCTATGGAGGTGGGATAGATATGGTGACTACTTATCCACTGCATGATAGTTAAATGGCTGTCGTTTGTATGGAGATGTAATAGTATATTAACCTAAATCTCTATGAAGTCCCAGTAATATCTATGGAGGTTGTATAGATATGGCGACTACTTATCCACTGCATGATAGCTAAATGGCTGTCGATTGTATGGAGATATAATAGTATATTAACCTAAACCTCTATGAAGGAAAGGGTTAAGAATATTTCGCTATTTTTAAGTGAGTTTATATTTATGCTTTATTAATATGGTTTTTATCAGCTGTTCATATGGAAATAATTATAGGAGAGGCATGTATGCGTGGAGAGGCGTGGAGAGGTGTGTCTAGTGGAGAGGCGTGTCTAGTGAAGAGGCGTGTCTAGTGGAGAAGCATGTCTATTGGAGAGGCATGTAAAGTGGAGAGGTGTGTCTAGTGGAGAAGCATGTCTATTGGAGAGGCATGTAAAGTGGAGAGGTGTGTGTAGTGGAGAGGCGTTTCTAGTGGAGAGGCATGTCTAGTGGACAGGCATGTCTAGTGGAGAGGTGTGTAAAGTGGAGAGGCTTGTCTAGTGGAGAGACTTGTCTAGTGGAGAGGCTTGTCTAGTGGAGAGGCGTGTCTAGTGGAGAGGCGTGTCTAGTGGAGAGGCATGTCTAATAGAGTCGTGTCTAGTGGAGAGGCGTGTCTAGTGGAGAGGCATGTCTAGTGGAGAGGCTTGTCTAGTGGAGAGGCATGTCTAGTGGAGAGGCGTGTCTAGTGGAGAGGCGTGTCTAGTGGAGAGGCATGTCTAGTGGAGAGGCATGTCTAGTGGAGAGGCGTGTCTAGTGGAGAGGCATGTCTAGTGGAGAGGCATGTCTAGTGGAGAGGCATGTCTAGTGGACAGGCATGTCTAGTGGAGAGGTGTGTCTAGTGGAGAGGCATGTCTAGTGGAGAGGCGTGTCTAGTGGAGAGGCGTTGTCTAGTGGAGTGGCTTGTCTAATTAATGGAGAGGCTTGTCTAATGGAGAGGCTTGTCTAATGTCTAGTGGAACGGCGTGTCTAGTAGAGAGGCGTGTCTAGTGGAGAGTTGTAGTGGAGAGGCTTTTAGTGGAGATGTGAGAATAGTGGAGAGGTGTGTCTAGTGGAAAAGCTTGTCTAGTGGAGAGGCTTGTAGTGGAGAGGCTTGTCTAATGGAGAGGCGTGTCTAGTAGAGAGGCGTGTCTAGTGGAGATGCGTGTCTAGTGGAGAGGCGTGTTTAGTGGAGAGGCTTGTCTAGTGGAGAGGCGTGTCTAGTGGAGAGGCGTGTCTAGTGGAAAGGCTTGTCTAGTGGAGAGGCGTGTCTAGTGGAGAGGCATGTCTAGTGGAGAGGCTTGTAGTGGAGAGGCTTGTTTAATGGAGCGGCATGTAAAGTGGAGAGGTGTGTCTAGTGGAGAGGCATGTCTAGTGGAGAGGCTTGTAGTGGAGAGGCTTTTAGTGGAGATGTGAGAATAGTGGAGAGGCATGTCTAGTGGAGAGGCGTGTCTAGTGGAAAGGCTTGTCTAGTGGAGAGGCGTGTCTAGTGGAGAGGCGTTGTCTAGTGGAGTGGCTTGTCTAATTAATGGAGAGGCTTGTCTAATGGAGAGGCTTGTCTAATGTCTAGTGGAACGGCGTGTCTAGTAGAGAGGCGTGTCTAGTGGAGAGTCTTGTAGTGGAGAGGCTTTTAGTGGAGATGTGAGAATAGTGGAGAGGTGTGTCTAGTGGAAAAGCTTGTCTAGTGGAGAGGCTTGTAGTGGAGAGGCTTGTCTAATGGAGAGGCGTGTCTAGTAGAGAGGCGTGTCTAGTGGAGATGCGTGTCTAGTGGAGAGGCGTGTCTAGTGGAGAGGCGTGTTTAGTGGAGAGGCTTGTCTAGTGGAGAGGCGTGTCTAGTGGAGAGGCGTGTCTAGTGGAAAGGCTTGTCTAGTGGAGAGGCGTGTCTAGTGGAGAGGCATGTCTAGTGGAGAGGCTTGTAGTGGAGAGGCTTGTTTAATGGAGCGGCATGTAAAGTGGAGAGGTGTGTCTAGTGGAGAGGCATGTCTAGTGGAGAGGCTTGTAGTGGAGAGGCTTTTAGTGGAGATGTGAGAATAGTGGAGAGGCGTGTCTAGTGGAGAGGCGTGTCTAGTGGAAAGGCTTGTCTAGTGGAGAGGCGTGTCTAGTGGAGAGGCTTGTAGTGGAGAGGCTTGTTTAATCGAGCGGCGTGTCTAGTGGAGAGGCTTGTAGTGGAGAGGCTTGTCTAATGGAGAGGCGTGTCTAGTGGAGAGGCTTGTCTAGTGGAGAGGCATGTATAGTGGAGAGGCATGTCTTGTGGAGAGGTGTGTCTAGTGGAGAGGCATGTCTAGTGGAGAGGCGTGTCTAGTGGAGAGGCATGTCTAGTGGAGAGGCTTGTCTAATGGAGAGGCTTGTCTAATGTCTAGTGGAACGGCGTGTCTAGTAGAGAGGCGTGTCTAGTGGAGAGTCTTGTAGTGGAGAGGCTTTTAGTGGAGATGTGAGAATAGTGGAGAGGTGTGTCTAGTGGAAAAGCTTGTCTAGTGGAGAGGCGTGTCTAGTGGAGAGGCTTGTAGTGGAGAGGCTTGTCTAATTGAGAGGCGTGTCTAGTAGAGAGGCGTGTCTAGTGGAGATGCATGTCTAGTGGAGAGGCGTGTCTAGTGGAGAGGCATGTCTAGTGGAGAGGCTTGTAGTGGAGAGGCTTTTAGTGGAGATGTGAGAATAGTGGAGAGGCGTGTCTAGTGGAGAGGCGTGTCTAGTGGAAAGGCTTGTCTAGTGGAGAGGCGTGTCTAGTGGAGAGGCATGTCTAGTGGAGAGGCTTGTAGTGGAGAGGCTTGTTTAATGGAGCGGCATGTAAAGTGGAGAGGTGTGTCTAGTGGAGAGGCATGTCTAGTGGAGAGGCTTGTAGTGGAGAGGCTTTTAGTGGAGATGTGAGAATAGTGGAGAGGCGTGTCTAGTGGAGAGGCGTGTCTAGTGGAAAGGCTTGTCTAGTGGAGAGGCGTGTCTAGTGGAGAGGCTTGTAGTGGAGAGGCTTGTTTAATGGAGCGGCGTGTCTAGTGGAGAGGCTTGTAGTGGAGAGGCTTGTCTAATGGAGAGGCGTGTCTAGTGGAGAGGCTTGTCTAGTGGAAAGGCATGTATAGTGGAGAGGTATGTCTAGTGGAGAGGCGTGTCTAGTGGAGAGGCATGTCTAGTGGAGAGGCTTGTAGTTGAGATGTGAGAATAGTGGAGAGGCATGTCTAGTGGAGAGGCATGTCTAGTGGAGAGGCATGTCTAGTGGAGAGGCGTGTGTAGTGGAGAGGCGTGTCTAGTGGAGAGGCTTGTCTAGTGGAGAGGCGTGTGTAGTGGAGAGGCGTGTCTAGTGGAGATGCTTGTGTAGTGGAGAGGCGTGTCTAGTGGAGAGGCGTGTAGTGGAGAGGCGTGTCTAGTGGAGAGGCGTGTCTAGTGGAGAGGCATGTCTAGTGGAGAGGCATGTCTAGTGGAGAGGCGTGTGTAGTGGAGAGGCGTGTCTAGTGGAGAGGCTTGTCTAGTGGAGAGGCGTGTGTAGTGGAGAGGCGTGTCTAGTGGAGATGCTTGTGTAGTGGAGAGGCGTGTCTAGTGGAGAGGCGTGTAGTGGAGAGGCGTGTCTAGTGGAGAGGCGTGTGTAGTGGAGAGGCGTGTCTAGTGGAGAGGCATGTGTAGTGGAGAGGCGTGTCTAGTGGAGAGGCGTGTGTAGTGGAGAGGCGTGTCTAGTGGAGAGGCTTGTCTAGTGGAGAGGCATGTCTAGTGGAGTGGCTTGTCTAGTGGAGAGGCGTGTCTAGTGGAGAGGTGTGTGTAGTGGAGAGGCTTGTCTAGTGGAGAGGCATGTCTAGTGGAGTGGCTTGTCTAGTGGAGAGGCGTGTCTAGTGGAGAGGCGTGTGTAGTGGAGAGGTGTGTAGTGGAGAGGCGTGTCTAGTGGAGTGGCTTGTCTAGTGGAAATAGTTAAATAATCAGAACTCATTGACTTGGGAAATAAAAGGATAAATTTAGTATAAGGTTTATTTACTTTTACAATGATTACAACTTTTATTAATCTCTGTTTGGCTCGGATGAAAGCGTATAATTATGTGGATTTTAGCGGGAAGTTTGTATGGTTTTATGTTTAATGATTTGCAGAGCAATTTAGCAAGAATAGTGAGGACCCTGAGTATCTCGGTCAGTAAATCAAGCTACTGTTTCGGTAATATATTGCATGCTTGTTGTGGGTGGAAACAGGTGTTTGATGCAAATGTTACATGATTTACATGTATTTGGCATTGCAGGCTTATGCCAGATGTAAGAGTTATTTAGACCATGCGAAGAATTCGGCAGATTTGAAAATAGTTGCTGGTGGACATTGTGATGACAGGTATTTATATTATATTGTACATGTATATAAAAGAAGGTTTCGTGGGGAATCACATGTTGTACCACCCCCCCTCCCCCCATATCATGACCAAATATGACGGGCTGGATGTTCGTTCCGAGAATGAGAGCTCTTCGATGACACTAGTAAAAAGTAAAGTGTTTGTTTATTATTGTGCACCCCTATTTAAAGGGCCAGCCATTTCTGACTCATGAGATACCTTTTATATGAGCATCACAACTTCCCGAATCCTATGCTTGTATGCCAGGCGCCACGTTGGTAGGCAATCGCTAACCATTATTTAACTAGCTGGCGGCTCACCAATTGGAACATCACTACTTCCCGAATCCTATGCTTGTATGCCCTGCACCAAGCTGGTAGGCAATCGCTAACCATTATTTAACTAGCTGGCGGCTCACCAATTGGAACATCGCTACTTCCTGAATCCTATGCTTGTATGCCCTGCACCAAGCTGGTAGGCAATCGCTAACCATTATTTAACTAGCTGGCGGCTCACCAATTGGAACATCACTACTTCCCGAATCCTATGCTTGTATGCCAGGCGCCACGTTGGTAGGCAATCGCTAACCATTATTTAACTAGCTGGCAGCTCACCAACCGGCTATATCAGAAAAAACCCCTGACAAGTTTCGAACCTTCGACCTCCCACTCCGTAGGCAGACACCTTAACCACTAGGCCACAGAGACGGTCAGAAAATGTAAATGTTATTAACCCATGCTAACTACAAATGCCAGATCATCTAGATTCTAGTGTATACAAGGATGAGAGATTATATATTTGAAACCGAAGTATGCGGAGAAAACCCACCTGTCCGGGGAAAACCCACCTGTCCGATCTTATAACCACCGTATCATCTCGCATACTTCATGGTTCAAGGAGCCCACCTGGTCACATTGGTTCGACGCAAGCTTGCTAACAACTGCGCTAATCGGACAGCCAAGTACTTCTTGTGGTAGCACAGTGGTAGCGCGTTCGCTTCATGTGCGAAAGGTCCGCAGTTCAAGCCCCACTGGAGCTGTTACGATTGTGCCCTCAGGCAAAGCATTTAAATTCCAAATGCCTATTCTCTCTCCCTCTTGGCGATGGATTCCATTAGGAATGAGGTCTCGAGAGTGATTAATATAAGTTATAAGAACTTGTTTCGCAATCGAACTAAAATAAGTTTGTATAAACTAGTCATGTTAGTGTGCTGAATGATCCGTCTCAGGAACGTATATAACGTGTATATAATTAACACGTAGCCGTTCCGAGTAAATCAATGTGTGGATAGATGTGTTAACATGTGGTCATTATCTTTTGGGGAGGTTGGGATTTGTGGTAGAGTTGTTGATTATTGGCTTCAAATCACTTGCCCCTCACTGATGTGGGTTCGAATCCCATTAGGGGTGATTTGTGGAAGATACATGGTACTATGTTACTAGAACTTGGGGCTCAACCCGTTGGTTGTAAATCTGATGTTGGCGATAAAGTATGATTGAACTTTGGAGTTCCCGTTGCCACGGATACAATGTACATAATATACACATCAATTTTTTTTATTATTATTTTTTTTTTTTAAATAATAAAGACTTTATTTAACGAGAGAACTCATTTGAACAATTAAGTCAATCTACCATGAGGCCCTTTATTGTTGTTTATGTCTACTTTTATTTTGTCAGCAAGGGATACTTTATTGAGCCAACAATTATTGAGACCACAAATCCAACAGATAAACTCATACAAGAGGTAAGTTGATTTAAACTCTGTTTTTTTTCTATGCATGTTTTAATTTGGGATTGGACGAAATTCCCGACCGAATACCTGAACAAATACCTGACCAAACACTCGAATACCTGACCGAATACCCAAACGACCAGATACCCGCCCGAATACCCGACCAAATACCCGACCAACTACCCGCCCGAATATCCAACCGAATACCTAACCGCATATCCAACCAAATACCCAACCGAATATCGACCTAATACCCAACCGAATATCGACCGAATACCCAACCGAATATCGACCTAATACCCAACCGAATATCGACCGAATACCCAACCGAATATCGACCGAATACCCTACCGAATATCGACCGAATACCCAACCGAATATCTGTCGAATACCCTACCGAATACATGTATCCAACCGAATACCCGACCAAATATCTGGCCAAATACCCAACCGAATATCGGGTCCTATACCCGACTGAATACCCGAACGAACACTACTATCAAGACCTCATATCTGTTGGAATCCACCGCCATGAGGAAGAGAGAAGAGGCACTGTGGAATCCATCGCCATGAGGGAGAGAGAAGAGGCAATGTGGAATCCATCGCCATGAAGGAGAGAGAAGAGGCACTGTGGAATCCATCGCCATGAGGGAGAGAGAAGAGGCACTGTGGAATCCATCGCCATGAGGGAGAGAGAAGAGGCAATGTGGAATCCATCGCCATGAAGGAGAGAGAAGAGGCACTGTGGAATCCATCGCCATGAGGGAGAGAGAAGAGGCACTGTGGAATCCATCGCCATGAAGGAGAGAGAAGAGGCACTGTGGAATCCATCGCCATGAGGGAGAGAGAAGAGGCACTGTGGAATCCATCGCCATGAGGGAGAGAGAAGAGGCAATGTGGAATCCATCGCCATGAAGGAGAGAGAAGAGGCAATGTGGAATCCATCGCCATGAAGGAGAGAGAAGAGGCACTGTGGAATCCATTGCCATGAGGGAGAGAGAAGAGGCACTGTGGAATCCATCGCCATGAGGGAGAGAGAAGAGGCACTGTGGAATCCACCGCCATGAGGGAGAGAGAAGAGGCACTGTGGAATCCATCGCCATGAGGGAGAGAGAAGAGGCACTGTGGAATGAATAGAAGTGCACTGGGAGCAAACTCCGATCCTCTCACACCTGACACGGAGGCTCTGTCAGCAATTTTAAAGTAAGCACACAGCCACCTGATTGGGAAATGGTCTGATTTGATGTGAAATATTTATCCAATTTTCAAATACTATTTAAATACCACTTTCAAATATTTGAAATCCAGAAATCCATCGTTATAATTGGTTATAATTGGTTATAATTGTAACTTGTTTGGACATGCTATTCTATAATGTGGAAGTGGTGATAGCGCAGTAGTAGCGTGTTCGCTTCAGGTGCGAAAGGCCCGGAGTTCGAGCCCCGCTGGAGCTGTTACGATTGTGTTCTTCGGCAAGGCACTTATATTCCACGTTGCCTCTTCTCTCTCCCTCGTGGCGATGGATTCCATCAGGAATGAGGTCTCGAGAGTGATTAATATAAGTTGTAAGAACTTGTTTCACAATCGAGCTAAAAGAAATTTGTATAAACTAAAACTATAATGGCATTACTTAAGTGAATTCATATTGGCCTTGTGATGGGGATTAAGCCAGTGATATTGGATCGAGGCTGAAAACCGAGACAGGCTGAACCCCAAACAAGGCCAATATGAACCCCTTTGGTTTAAATTTGATTTATTTTACAACGATTGTGAAGCAAATTCTAACAACTTATATTAATCACTCTCGTTGGCACGGGTGAAAGCGTACATGTGGTAATTTGTGTGGGACGAAACCGGAGTACCCGGAGAAAACCCACTTGTCCGCTATGGCGACCACCGTACCATCGCACATACTTCCTGGTCCGAGAATCCCTTTATTCCCTTTAATTAATGACAATTTCATTTATTGACTATAGAATATTTTCAACAGTAACAACAAGTAACGACTAATGGTAACAAAGCTGGAGATAAATAGTTGGTAGTTTATGCTACTTTAAAGTTTGTACAATAAATTTTTGGTCCATTTATTGTTCCTGCAAACTGACAATTTCTCAAATATTAATTTAGCCTTGCGTATGATTCAATATGGGGTCATCCGCTGACAGTTTGAGCACCCGCTGACAGTTTGCTGACAGTTTGAGCATCAGCTGACAATTTAAGCATCCGCTGACAGTTTGAGCATCAGCTGACAGTTTGAGCATTCGCTGACAGTTTGAGCATTCGCTGACAGTTTGAGCATCAGCTGACAGTTTGAGCATCAGCTGACAGTTTGAGCATCAGCTGACAATTTAAGCATCCGCTGACAGTTTGAGCATCAGCTGACAATTTAAGCATCCGCTGACAGTTTGAGCATCAGCTGACAGTTTGAGCATTCGCTGACAGTTTGAGCATCAGCTGACAGTTTGAGCATCAGCTGACAGTTTGAGCATCAGCTGACAGTTTGAGCATTCGCTGACAGTTTGAGCATCAGCTGACAGTTTGAGCATTCGCTGACAGTTTGAGCATCCGTTGACAGTTTGAGCATCCGCTAACATTTATTGTCGCTCATCACTTCCTGGTATTGGTAAAATTCTACTTTCTGTTTAGTGTTTACCCAGCCAGACGACAGTTTACACGGTAGCTGTGAGAAGTTCTGAACTGTGAGAATTGCAAACACTAGGCTTATCATAACTAAAATTTAATCTAAATACCTGTGAGCAAATAAAGATCGATTTTGCGTTTTTTTTTTAAAGATTCTCAGTAGCAGAGTAACATGAACGCGTTATGTTTACAAGATGGCGACTGCTAAAGAATTTCGCCAGGCAATCTCATACAGGTTGGGGTCCAACAACCAATGCTAGTTTCGCCGGTCCCTTGTCTGCCCTGACTCTTACATCTCCTAACGGGTATATGGATCTCGAGGGGGTGGGTTTGAGTGAAGACTCGACGCAATAATTTATAATGGATGACGTTTATTTACTTCCTTTCCTGAAAATACATTTATTTTCATACAAAGTAAATTAACAAATCACATAATGCACAAATCACATTCTTATGAGTTTGACAGATGACAGCTGTCAAAATATGTAAACAATACATTCAGGTGTGTTAGAGCGTAGCATCTAGTGAAAATACACGAGCAAGTTTACATTTCAAAATGCATACAATTACAGGTTAATTCGATATCAACCTAATGAATAGACTGAAGTTTATAAATCACAAAAACTATTTTTACCTGGCTATATATCCAATATAGTCATAACAATGTATTATAAATATACGCCCAAAATGGCGATTTATCATCTATTCCAAAGCTGACCTGAAAGTGACCAACAATAGTGATTGGTTAGAATATGTCACATGCAAATTGTTAGTATGACCATTTATAAATACATTTTACATATATACAAGTTGCAAACGATATACGTTAAGTAAGAACAATAAAACAACTGAATATTTTCCCTGTAACGTTTATTGATGGTTTATTAACGATTGCTATGATTGCGATCCAATTCCAGGCTATGACACTAGCTCCATATTGGACGAGTTAAGCATCAATACTGACGAGTTCGCGTGATTTCCTGGAAAGTCAAACTAAGCGGTGAACAAGTACTGGGCAATTCGTGTGAGGTGCCTTGTTCAGGGACCCTACATCTGTGCTCTGACCTAGTATGGAACCCAGAACCCTTTGATTCCAAATCCAATGCTCGAACACTGTACCACGGATGCCAAGATGTATGCGAGATATGGAAGGTGGTGTATATATATTTTTCAGGAGATATTTGGCCCCATTGTGACTGTGTATGTGTACCCGGATGAGAAATACCAGGAGACGGCCAGACTTGCTAGCGAAACATCGCCATACGCCCTCACTGGCGCTATATATGCACAGGATCCGTACGTACTTGCACATAGATATCCGTACCAAACCTAGTTATATATCTCCATGGATACGTACCAAACCTAGTTATATATCTCCATGGATACGTACCAAACCTAGTTATATATCTCCATGGATCCGTACCAAACCTAGTTATATATCTCCATGGATACGTAACAAACCTAGTTATATATCTCCATGGATACGTAACAAACCTAGTTATATATCTCCATGGATACGTAACAAACCTAGTTATATATCTCCATGGCTATGTAACAAACCTAGTTATATATCTCCATGGATACGTAACAAACCTTGTTATATATCTCCATGGATACGTAGCAAACCTAGTTATATATCTCCATGGATCCGTACCAAACCTAGTTATATATCTCCATGGATACGTAACAAACCTAGTTATATATCTCCATGGATACGTAACAAACCTAGTTATATAACTCCATGGATACGTAACAAACCTAGTTATATATCTCCATGGATACGTACCAAACCTAGTTATATATCTCCATGGATACATACCAAACCTAGTTATATATCTCCATGGATACGAAACAAACCTAGTTATATATCTCCATGGATACATACCAAACCTAGTTATATATCTCCATGGATCCGTACCAAACCTAGTTATATATCTCCATGGATACGTACCAAACCTAGTTATATATCTCCATGGATACGTACCAAACCTAGTTATATATCTCCATGGATACGTACCAAACCTAGTTATATATCTCCATGGATACGTACCAAACCTAGTTATATATCTCCATGGATACGTACCAAAACCTAGCTGTGTATATCATCCCCAAAAACCAAATTGTTTTTACTGAATTCTAATTCTGTCAGCACTATTTCTGCTAGAGCTATGACTGTAGTTTAACGTTCATATACTTGCATGCAGTAATCTGTATCAAGCATATTTGCGCTTATAGGATACAATAGTTTCCCAGTCAATCAATTTTTCATCAGAGTTACTGCCCTTTGAATATTTTAAAATTCAAGTTTTGTCGCATATTTCGTTTTTCCTTTTTTGTGTGCTGAATTTCCAATACTTTTTCTCCCCGGATCAAGTACTGGTTTCTCCCCGGATCAAGTGTGGGTGTTGTTCTCCGCCACAGCATACAGATTTTGTGCGATACTACCTTAGAGTTAGCTTAGGTTCTAGTCTGTCGAGTTTTCAATTTTTAACTTCTGACAAAATGACATTATCAGAATCTCAATACGGCCCAATTAATAGTCTCGGTGTTAAAATATATTTATTTGACTGACCAAGCAAAATATATTGACGCCTGTTCCCAGGCTACCTTAGAGTGGGGCCGTTAACGGGGTGAAAGAAGAGTTTAAGCTTTATTTATTTTATAACGCAAGTTTTAACAACTTATATTAATCACTCTCGTTGGCGCTGATGAAAACGTAAATGTGGTCATTCGTGTGGGAGGATACCGGAGTACCCGGAGAAAACCCACCTCTCCGATCTGGTAACCACCGTACCATTCGAGGATCGAACCAGGGTTGCATTGGTGAGAAGCGAGCGCGCTAACAAGAAGGAAAGTGATAGAAGAAAGAAATGCTGCTGTCGATGCCATTAACTGTTTTTGCTATATTTTGTAGGAAGATAATCGAAGAGTTATCTGACCTGTTCCACGATTGTGCGGGCAATTTCTATGTCAATGACAAATCTACAGGCTCTGTTGTAGGGCAACAGCCATTTGGTGGTTCCAGGCTTTCAGGTATGTTGTAGGGCAACAGCCATTTGGTGGTTCCAGGCTTTCAGGTATGTTATAGGGCCACAGCCATTTGGTGGTTCCAGGCTTTCAGGTATGTTGTAGGGCAACAGCCATTTGGTGGTTCCAGGCTTTCAGGTATGTTGTAGGGCAACAGCCATTTGGTGGTTCCAGGCTTTCAGGTATGTTGTAGGGCCACAGCCATTTGGTGGTTCCAGGCTTTCAGGTATGTTATAGGGCCACAGCCATTTGGTGGTTCCAGGCTTTCAGGTATGTGTAGGAATATGTCGGAAACAGAAATAAATTAAAACCAGCAAAACACTATGTTATCAAAAACAATATCTAGCTATATGGCAGGGAAGACATATTGTTTTTCCTTTGCCATCTGTCCGTCCATCCGTACACATGGAGGAATATTTAGATGACAGGAGAACAAAAGATCTATTGTCTAGGGTTAGGTTTTATGTTACTATGAAAGGTATTGTGTGATTAATAGAAAAAAGTCTGCCTCCCATTTAACCCTTTCCTTCATAGAGATTTAGGTTAATATACTATTATATCTCCATACAAACGACAGCCATTTAACTCTTTCCTTCATAGAGATTTAGGTTAATATACTATTATATCTCCATACAAATGACAACCATTTAGCTATCATGCAGTGGATAAGTAGTTGCCATATCTATCCCACCTCCATAGATATTACTGGGACTACACGAGATTTAGGTTAATATACTATTATATCTCCATACAAACGACAGCCATTTAGCTATCATGCAGTGGATATGTAGTCGCCATATCTATCCCACCTCCATAGATATTACTGGGACTACATAGAGATTTAGGTTAATATACTATTATATCTCCACACAAACGGCAATCATTTAGCTATCATGCAGTGAATAAGTTAAACTTTAATTCTTGCAGCGAAAATGGTACCTGTTATTCAACAGTGATTTTTTTTCAATATCAGTTCCTGCAAACTATGATGATTGGATACAAAAATCGAGTAGTTACGCAAATCCAGAATAACGACGTTGCACTTCCATGTTGTTTGCAGAGCTAAGTCCAACAGGAAACTGTTCAATTTGGGAACTTGCCGTCGCTAGACCAGTCAGTGAAATGTAACTCCTTTAGAAATAATTTCCATCTATAGTATTTAAACAGAAATACATCACATAAAGTGAAATCGTTTGAACTAACATTTAACAGATAACACAGGGTTCATTCTAGGTCAGAATTTTTGGGAGAAGTGAGAAAGCGCGTGATCGCTTCCTTAAATGGTGTTCTTTAATATACTTCTGCAAAATAGGGTTAAAATGCACCGTACAACCATTAAATACAACATTTGAATAGAAGGAGTGCTTTATAATGGGCCAGTGTATCTTTTTTCTTTTCTTTTTTTTCTTTTTTTTTTTAAGAGGGCGAAGTCAGGGTCCCTAGGGCGACAATTTCGCCCACATCGCCCTCTAAAATGATCCCTGAATTAACACCTAATGTAGACATCTTCTATAAACTTTTATCTTAATTAACGGAAAGCCATTAACAAGATTGTTGTTAAACTTGAAACATAACGCTCGTTATAACATCTGTAGCAGACTCAGTATATAATATCTCTCTAGTGTTCTATAATATTCTATTTGCTCCAGAACATTCTATAATATTCTATAATATTCCATTTGCTCCAGAACATTCTACAATAATCTATGATATTCCTTTTGCTCCAGAACATTCTACAATAATCTATGATATTCCTTTTGCTCCAGAACATTCTACAATATTCAATAATATTCCTTTTGCTCCAGAACATTCTACAATAATCTATGATATTCCTTTTGCTCCAGAACATTCTACAATATTCAATAATATTCCTTTTGCTCCAGAACATTCTACAATATTCAATAATATTCCTTATGCTCCAGAACATTCTACCTGGTGGTCCGTCCGTGCATGCAATAGTGTTCCTCCACCAATACTAGCTGGAGAATAGCCGTATCCCCTAAACTGTTTGTCCGACTTTAAACACCCAAAAACAAACCTGTTTAAAAAATATGTATATACATAAAAAAAAATTATTATGTGTCTAGGTACAAATGACAAGGCTGGTGGACCATACTACTTGCTAAAGTTTGTTTCCCCCCAGTCAGTGAAGACGAGGAATGTACCCAAGACCACCTGGAAGTACCCTAGTATGGCGGATACTGGATCTGGAGATTAGTAAGTCATCCTTCCCTACACATCCTGTGCAAACTTGCACAACATTTCACTGTTACTTGGTAGCAATTTTTGCTTAGAACAACCTGAGAGTTGTTACGTAACTATTCAGGTAACCTGTGGAAGTTGGGTGGTTCGACCAGGGTACGAATCAGTCCCTGACGCAGTGCTCGGATTGGCACCTTGGGTGTTTCTCCACTTCAAGTTTCTCTATAACCCTTGTTGTAGGAACTTGTTTTGCAATCAATCTAAAAGTGTATAAACTTATAAACCCTCGTTGCTTGTGAAATTCTAAACACAGCAATAAACAAATCACTTACCCGGGTACCCCTCACTGTTGGTGGTTGGAATTCCACTGTGTTACCTGGGTACCCCTCACTGCTGCAGGTTGGAATTCCACTAGGTTACCTGGGTACCCCTCATTGCTGCAGGTTGGAATTCCACTGTGTTACCTGGGTACCCCTCACTGCTGCAGGTTGGAATTCCACTAGGTTACCTGGGTACCCCTCACTGCTGCAGGTTGGAATTCCACTAGGTTACCTGGGTACCCCTCATTGCTGCAGGTTGGAATTCCACTGGGTTACCTGGGTACCCCTCACTGTTGGGTAGGTTGGTGGTTCTATTCTATGGGGGTTCCTGATATACTGCTCAAAGGGGCACTAGGGATCTTTCTCCACCAGTAATAGCTAATAGTCGGATCTGGGTGGGGCATATACAGGTCAACTGTATTTATAATCTGATATGGGCGGGGCATATACAGTTCAGCAGTATTTATAATCTGATATGGGCGGGGCATATACAGGTCAACTGTATTTATAGTCCGATATGGGCGGGGCTTATAAATTTCAACTATTAATAGTTGCTTACCCATTGAGGCTTTGTACATAATGTCTATATTCATGTTGATTAGAGTGTATATATTGCAATAATGTAGACAAGAACTCCTTACCTCATGTTGATGATTGTGTATATATTGCAGTAATGTAGACAAGAACTCCATACCTCATGTAGATGATTGTGTATATATTGCAGTAATGTAGACAAGAACTCCTTACCTCATGTTGATGATGTGTATATATTGCAGTAATGTAGACAAGAACTCCTTACCTCATGTTGATGATGTGTATATATTGCAGTAATGTAGACAAGAACTCCTTACCTCATGTTGATGATTGTGTATATATTGCAGTAATGTAGACAAGAACTCCTTACCTCATGTTGATGATTGTGTATATATTGCAGTAATGTAGACAAGAACTCCTTACCTCATGTTGGATGATTGTGTATATATTGCAGTAATGTAGACAAGAACTCCTTACCTCATGTTAGATGATTGTGTATATATTGCAGTAATGTAGACAAGAACTCCATACCTCATGTTGATGATTGTGTATATATTGCAGTAATGTAGACAAGAACTCCTTACCTCATGTGATAGATGTGTATATATTGCAGTAATGTAGACAAGAACTCCTTACCTCATGTTGATGATGTGTATATATTGCAGTAATGTAGACAAGAACTCCTTACCTCATGTTGGATGATGTGTATATATTGCAGTAATGTAGACAAGAACTCCTTACCTCATGTTGGATAGATGTGTATATATTGCAGTAATGTAGACAAGAACTCCTTACCTCATGTTGGATGATGTGTATATATTGCAGTAATGTAGACAAGAACTCCTTACCTCATGTTGGATAGATGTGTATATATTGCAGTAATGTAGACAAGAACTCCTTACCTCATGTTGGATAGATGTGTATATATTGCAGTAATGTAGACAAGAGCTCCTTACCTCATGTTGGATAGATGTGTATATATTGCAGTAATGTAGACAAGAACTCCTTACCTCATGTTGGATAGATGTGTATATATTGCAGTAATGTAGACAAGAACTCCTTACCTCATGTTGGATAGATGTGTATATATTGCAGTAATGTAGACAAGAACTCCTTACCTCATGTTGGATAGATGTGTATATATTGCAGTAATGTAGACAAGAACTCCTTACCTCATGTTGGATAGATGTGTATATATTGCAGTAATGTAGACAAGAACTCCTTACCTCATGTTGGATAGATGTGTATATATTGCAGTAATGTAGACAAGAACTCCTTACCTCATGTTGGATAGATGTGTATATATTGCAGTAATGTAGACAAGAACTCCTTACCTCATGTTGGATAGATGTGTATATATTGCAGTAATGTAGACAAGAACTCCTTACCTCATGTAGATGATTGTGTATATATTGCAGTAATGTAGACAAGAACTCCTTACCTCATGTAGATGATTGTGTATATATTGCAGTAATGTAGACAAGAACTCCTTACCTCATGTTGGATAGATGTGTATATATTGCAGTAATGTAGACAAGAACTCCTTACCTCATGTTGGATAGATGTGTATATCTTGCAGTAATGTAGACAAGAACTCCTTACCTCATGTTGGATATATGTGTATATATTGCAGTAATGTAGACAAGAGCTCCTTACCTCATGTTGGATAGATGTGTATATATTGCAGTAATGTAGACAAGATTTCCTTACCTCATGTTGGATAGATGTGTATATATTGCAGTAATGTAGACAAGAACTCCTTACCTCATGTTGGATAGATGTGCATATATTGCAGTAATGTAGACAAGAACTCCTTACCTCATGTTGGATAGATGTGTATATATTGCAGTAATGTAGACAAGAACTCCTTACCTCATGTTGGATAGATGTGTATATATTGCAGTAATGTAGACAAGAACTCCTTACCTCATGTTGGATAGATGTGTATATCTTGCAGTAATGTAGACAAGAACTCCTTACCTCATGTTGGATATATGTGTATATATTGCAGTAATGTAGACAAGAGCTCCTTACCTCATGTTGGATAGATGTGTATATATTGCAGTAATGTAGACAAGATTTCCTTACCTCATGTTGGATAGATGTGTATATATTGCAGTAATGTAGACAAGAACTCCTTACCTCATGTTGGATAGATGTGTATATATTGCAGTAATGTAGACAAGAACTCCTTACCTCATGTAGATGATTGTGTATATATTGCAGTAATGTAGACAAGAACTCCTTACCTCATGTTGGATAGATGTGTATATATTGCAGTAATGTAGACAAGAACTCCTTACCTCATGTTGGATAGATGTGTATATATTGCAGTAATGTAGACAAGAACTCCTTACCTCATGTTGGATAGATGTGTATATATTGCAGTAATGTAGACAAGAACTCCTTACCTCATGTTGGATAGATGTGTATATATTGCAGTAATGTAGACAAGAACTCCTTACCTCATGTAGATGATTGTGTATATATTGCAGTAATGTAGACAAGAACTCCTTACCTCATGTTGGATAGATGTGTATATATTGCAGTAATGTAGACAAGAACTCCTTACCTCATGTTGGATAGATGTGTATATATTGCAGTAATGTAGACAAGAACTCCTTACCTCATGTTGGATAGATGTGTATATATTGCAGTAATGTAGACAAGAACTCCTTACCTCATGTTGGATAGATGTGTATATATTGCAGTAATGTAGACAAGAACTCCTTACCTCATGTTGGATAGATGTGTATATATTGCAGTAATGTAGACAAGAACTCCTTACCTCATGTTGGATAGATGTGTATATATTGCAGTAATGTAGACAAGAACTCCTTACCTCATGTTGGATAGATGTGTATATATTGCAGTAATGTAGACAAGAACTCCTTACCTCATGTGGATGATGTGTATATATTGCAGTAATGTAGACAAGAACTCCTTACCTCATGTTGGATAGATGTGTATATATTGCAGTAATGTAGACAAGAACTCCTTACCTCATGTTGGATAGATGTGTATATATTGCAGTAATGTAGACAAGAACTCCTTACCTCATGTTGGATAGATGTGTATATATTGCAGTAATGTAGACAAGAACTCCTTACCTCATGTTGGATAGATGTGTATATATTGCAGTAATGTAGACAAGAACTCCTTACCTCATGTTGGATAGATGTGTATATATTGCAGTAATGTAGACAAGAACTCCTTACCTCATGTTGGATAGATGTGTATATATTGCAGTAATGTAGACAAGAACTCCTTACCTCATGTTGGATAGATGTGTATATATTGCAGTAATGTAGACAAGAACTCCTTACCTCATGTTGGATAGATGTGTATATATTGCAGTAATGTAGACAAGAACTCCTTACCTCATGTAGATGATTGTGTATATATTGCAGTAATGTAGACAAGAACTCCTTACCTCATGTAGATGATTGTGTATATATTGCAGTAATGTAGACAAGAACTCCTTACCTCATGTAGATGATTGTGTATATATTGCAGTAATGTAGACAAGAACTCCTTACCTCATGTAGATGATTGTGTATATATTGCAGTAATGTAGACAAGAACTCCTTACCTCATGTAGATGATTGTGTATATATTGCAGTAATGTAGACAAGAACTCCTTACCTCATGTAGATGATTGTGTATATATTGCAGTAATGTAGACAAGAACTCCTTACCTCATGTAGATGATTGTGTATATATTGCAGTAATGTAGACAAGAACTCCTTACCTCATGTAGATGATTGTGTATATATTGCAGTAATGTAGACAAGAACTCCTTACCTCATGTAGATGATTGTGTATATATTGCAGTAATGTAGACAAGAACTCCTTACCTCATGTAGATGATTGTGTATATATTGCAGTAATGTAGACAAGAACTCCTTACCTCATGTAGATGATTGTGTATATATTGCAGTAATGTAGACAAGAGCTCCATACCTCATGTAGATGATTGTGTATATATTGCAGTAATGTAGACAAGAGCTCCATACCTCATGTTGGATAGATGCCTGACCATTAATTGATGCCCGGCGAATAATTGATGCCTGTCGATTAATTGATGCCTGAAGATTAATTGATGCCCGCAGGATCAAAGATGACTTCTGATGGATTTTATTTAAAGGAAGATAATAAACCATATAAACAGGACATTGGGCAAAATGTAACGCCAAATAGTTCTGTTTAAGGGATTCATACACCTGTATACATACACCCATATCATAGTGACTTCTGTTATATGTTTAGACAGCAATGTCTGCGAGGGCCATCAATAACCTAGTGATCTCATTGCACTATTTCATAATGCTTTCACATAGAGTAATGAAATTGTGTATGTTCAAAGATTGATCATTCTCCAATTAATGCAGCATGCGGCGACATTGATGACGTCTCAATTAACGACGTCATATTAATATTCTAGCATCACATCAAGAGTGTTCATTGTAAAATGGTGTCGCACAGTGTAAACGAGCAACAACAGGTTGTGATAAAGTTTTATACATCACACGGAAAATCTTTCTCCCACATTTGGGGGGATTTGCATACAGTTTATGGGGACTCTTGTTAACGAATGGTACTATTTCAAAGTGGGTGAATCGCTTTAAGGATGGTAGAGAAACAACCGAAGATGATAAAACACTGACATTACAAATGAAAGTAACTGACGATAAATTAATGGTCATTATATTTTGTGATATACAAGGTACATGTATAATTTTAAATCACTTTGTTCCTCTGAAAACTACAGTTCCTGGAAACTATTATGCAACAATAATTAAGTATGAGCTGTTGTCGGCTATTAAAAGAAAGTGTCCTCGGCTTAAGAGGTCTGTGATTCTGCTGCACCATGATAATGTGCCAAGCCATAGCAGCCACGTTGTGTTAGACACAATCAAGGAACTGGGTATAGAACTGCTACTGCACCTATCATACAGCAGCTCAGATTTTGACAATTTGCGACTTCTGGCTATTTCCAAATCTCAAAAACAAGCTGCGTGGTAAGAACTACGAGTCCCGAGAGGAGTTGAGGTGCGCTGTAAACAGAAATTTGCGGGAGATGTCACGTGATGGTCTGCAGCACGTGTTCCGGTCATGTGTCGAGCGGTGGAATAAATGCAAACTATGCAAGGAACGTTACTTTGAAAATGAGTAGTCTAAAGTATGTTAGATTATGTATACTCGTAACATAGAATTAGATAACGAAATTATTGATGAGCCCTCGTACATTCACGCTTAAGTCACAACAAAACACGCCAATTATCTCCATACTGCTGATAAGCAATAGGCACACTGTACTACATACTCGATATCTATGGGAATAGGTAACAAACAGCACTGAACGGTGACTATTAGCCTGGGTTCCAGTCTGTCGATTTTTCACCAATTTACTTCTGGCAAAATGACAGTGTCAGAAACTTAATACGGCCCAATTAATGATATCCAATTAATGACATACATGTACAATTAATGATATCCGATTAATGCTATCCGATTAATGATATCCAATTATTGATATACAATTAATGATATCCAATTAATGGCATACAATTAATTATATCCAATTATTGATATACAATTAATGACATACAATTAATGATATCCAATTATTGATATCCACTTAATGATATCGGTGTTAAAATATATGTATATGGCTGACAAGGCAAAATATATGAATGCAAGGCTAGGTGACTATATGTGGGAAGTGATAACGGTGTTGTATAGCGTCTATGTGGAGGGTGAATAAGACTATGGACTCCATAGTATGGAGATACTAATGAGAAATTATGCTTCGTATTTAGCATGATCGGAGAGTGCGTCGTTTTACAAGATTATTTTTAATTTCAAGATCTTAAATACTGGCAAGCAGCTGTTTTAAATCCCTTTTTATATTTAATAGAAGTTTAGTATCATATGCAATGTGTATTTCTTTGGTTTAACTCGACTTGTTAACCCGTAACTTGTTAATCACAGCAAAACATTGACCCTGAGATTAGACGGCACAGAACGTGGCATCTGATCAGGCTGTATGCTGTTTGCTATTGGGATATTGGAGCTAAAGCACTTGGTTGAATACCTAACAATATTGATCCTGATCAGACACGGCGTTAACGCTGCAGCTGATCTGGATCTATGTTGTTTGCACATTCCTTCCCGTCGATTCAGCATTTTTAAGGGTTAGACCATTCCCATCTAGAAGCAACATGAGGTGTGTGATTGAATGTTGTAAATGGTTAATATTTCTGTTTTTCTTTCGACATCTACACAGTTATTTTAGACATATGTTTTCAAGCAGCCGGTTTAAAACATTCTATTAACCCAATCAACACCAAGTAACTGACATGGACCGGTTGCATGCTATTTTTAAACCAATAAATTAATAAGAAAATTTCAAGTGACCAGTTCATTATATCAAAAATGCGTAATTTTGTCTGGAAATTGTAATATTACCGGCAAAAAGTGCAGATCCTGATGAGACGGCTTATGGAGCCGGCTCATCTGGATCTACACTTTTTGTAAGCCTATTTAGAGGTATGTTGTGTTGAAAGGGTTACGCACTTTGTTCTAATCTGGTATTTGATATGCATATTTTATAAACTCTTTGCATGCTGGGTAAAATTAATCTATTAATAGATCAAATAATTGTAGTTTATTTTATACAAATTTATTTTAGCTCGATTGCAAAACAAGTTCTTACAACTTATATTAATCACTCTCGATACCTCATTCCTGGTGGAATCCATCGCCACGAGGGAGAGAGAAGAGGCAATGTGGAATTTAAATGCCTTGCCTAAGGGCACAATCGTAACGGTTCCAGCGGGTTCGAACTCCTGGCCCCGAGGTTATAAAACTTTTCTCCAATCTCAAAACTCAGTCTCAAACGTCTGATTGGTTCAGCTGACAGTAACACTCAGAATCAACCAATCAGATCATTTGAGCTTGAGTTTGAGATCTGAGAAAAGTTTTATAACCTCGGGCCCTGGTCTTTCGCACCTGAAGCGGCCGTGCATCAGACATCAGTCCATAATAACCCTCTACAATCTGTACATTTCCCTGTATTTATATATCGTTGCACATGAGCGACGCCTCCTCACAAATTAGTCATGTTAGATAAAACCGGTGAATTAGTTATTTAGTTTAATATTTTGTATATTTTTAAAATTGTATTCCTGTTGAAAATCACAATTTAGTTTACATGTATACAAATTTATTTTAGCTCGATTGCGAAACAAGTTCTTACAATTTATATTAATCACTCTCATACCTGATAGGCAATGTGGAATATAAATGCCTTGCATCTAAGGGCACAATCTCCTTAATCTCTAATTATAGAATATATGTGATACTTATTACGCATGTTTTTGTCAGTCTGTTACATGTACATAGATTTTTAGTCCACCTCCGTGGTCGAGTGGTTAAGGTCGCTGACCTGTATACCACTGTAACCTATCATCAATGATGGTCACGGGTTCGAGCCCCGCTCAGGACGTGTCTCATTTATATGAAAAAGTTGGCAGTTTCTTACGGAGGTTGGTGCACCCAAGTACTGGTTAACCGCTGGAGCCTGCCCAGGAAAGGTGTTGTTAGGTAAACTGCCCGCCGGTGATATAGCCCAAAATGGTGCTGATGCAGGCGTAAAACCCGAAATATAACATAATAACATAGATTTTTGGTATTATTGATTTGGATTAGTTCATTTTTAATAATGGTCAAAAACTACGTAATCATCTTTATTAGTCAGTGCCTAAGGGCTCATTGAACATTCTAGAGTGTGACATGGGTGAAGTAGTCGCCTTAGGAACCTTCACTTCGCCCCCCCCCCCCCTGGGGGGCCCCACTTCTCCCTAAAAACAATTTTCTTTTTTCAATTATTAGGCAAAATATTCTCCAATAAGATACACTGGCCATTGTAAATCGCTCCTTTCTATTCAAATATTGTATTTAATGGTCATATTGTGTATTTTAAAAGATCTATTGTGTTGAAACTTTCTCACTTCTCCCAAACATTTGGTTCTAGCTTAAGCCCTGTGTCTAATAAACCTATCAGCGTTACAACATCATAGATAGTATGATAAACTTATCAGCGTTACAACGTCATATGTTCACAGATAGTATGATAAACTTATCAGCGTTACGTCATATGTTCACAGATAGTATGATAAACCTATCAGCGTTACAACGTCATATGTTCAGATAGTATGATAAACCTATCAGCGTTACAACGTCATATGTTCAGATAGTATGATAAACCTATCAGCGTTACAACGTCATATGTTCAGATAGTATGATAAACCTATCAGCGTTACAACGTCATATGGTATGATAAACCTATCAGTGTTACGTCGTATGTTCAGATGGTATGATAAACCTATCAGCGTTACGTCGTATGTTCAGATGGTATGATAAACCTATCAGCGTTACGTCGTATGTTCAGATGGTATGATAAACCTATCAGCGTTACGTCATATGTTCAGATGGTATGATAAACCTATCAGCGTTACGTCGTATGTTCAGATGGTATGATAAACCTATCAGCGTTACAACGTCATATGTTCAGATGGTATAATAAACCTATCAGCGTTACGTCATATGTTCAGATGGTATGATAAACCTATCAGCGTTACAACGTCATATGTTCAGATAGTATGATAAACCTATCAGCGTTACGTCATATGTTCAGATGGTATGATAAACCTATCAGCGTTACGTCATATGTTCAGATGGTATGATAAACCTATCAGCGTTACGTCATATGTTCAGATGGTATGATAAACCTATCAACTTCTGTTCATGAATATTTCGGTAATCTTCCCTTTCTAAGACTTCTTTATCAGAATAGGATAAATAGAATATTAGGTTACTGTCTTATAAATTCTTATCGATCCCCCGTCTCACCCTAATAAAATTAACATTCTTTCAGATGGGACGTTACCTGATGTATAGCACATTACCTGGTGTATAGCACCTTACCTGGTGTATAGCACATTACCTGGTGTATAGCACCTTACCTGGTGTATAGCACCTTACCTGGTGTATAGCACATTACCTGGTGTATAGCACCTTACCTGGTGTATAGCACCTTACCTGGTGTATAGCACCTTACCTGATGTATAGCACCTTACCTGGTGTATAGCACCTTACCTGGTGTATAGCACCTTACCTGGTGTATAGCACCTTACCTGATGTATAGCACCTTACCTGGTGCATAGCACCTTACCTGGTGTATAGCACCTTACCTGGTGTATAGCACCTTACCTGGTGTATAGCACCTTACCTGTTGTATAGCACCTTACCTGATGTATAGCACCTTACCTGGTGTATAGCACCTTACCTGATGTATAGCACCTTACCTGGTGTATAGCACCTTACCTGGTGTTTAGCACCTTACCTGTTGTATAGCACCTTACCTGGTGCATAGCACCTTACCTGGTGTATAGCACCTTACCTGGTGTTTAGCACCTTACCTGGTGTATAGCACATTACCTGGTGTATAGCACCTTACCTGATGTATAGCACCTTACCTGGTGTATAGCACCTTACCTGTTGTATAGCACCTTACCTGATGTATAGCACCTTACCTGGTGTATAGCACCTTACCTGGTGTATAGCACCTTACCTGGTGTATAGCACCTTACCTGGTGTATAGCACCTTACCTGATGTATAGCACCTTACCTGGTGTATAGCACATTACCTGGTGTATAGCACCTTACCTGATGTATAGCACCTTACCTGATGTATAGCACCTTACCTGATGTATAGCACCTTACCTGATGTATAGCACCTTACCTGGTGTATAGCACCTTACCTGGTGTATAGCAGCTTACCTGGTGTTTAGCACCTTACCTGTTGTATAGCACCTTACCTGGTGTATAGCACCTTATCTGGTGTATAGCACCTTACCTGATGTATAGCACCTTACCTGGTGTATAGCACCTTACCTGGTGTTTAGCACCTTACCTGTTGTATAGCACCTTACCTGATGTATAGCACCTTACCTGGTGTATAGCACCTTACCTGATGTATAGCACCTTACCTGGTGTATAGCACCTTACCTGGTGTATAGCACCTTACCTGGTGTATAGCACCTTACCTGGTGTATAGCAGCTTACCTGGTGTTTAGCACCTTACCTGTTGTATAGCACCTTACCTGATGTATAGCACCTTACCTGATGTATAGCACCTTACCTGATGTATAGCACCTTACCTGGTGTATAGCACCTTACCTGTTGTATAGCACCTTACCTGATGTATAGCACCTTACCTGGTGTATAGCACCTTACCTGGTGTATAGCACCTTACCTGGTGTATAGCACCTTACCTGGTGTATAGCACCTTACCTGATGTATAGCACCTTACCTGGTGTATAGCACATTACCTGGTGTATAGCACCTTACCTGATGTATAGCACCTTACCTGATGTATAGCACCTTACCTGATGTATAGCACCTTACCTGATGTATAGCACCTTACCTGGTGTATAGCACCTTACCTGGTGTATAGCAGCTTACCTGGTGTTTAGCACCTTACCTGTTGTATAGCACCTTACCTGATGTATAGCACCTTACCTGGTGTATAGCAGCTTACCTGGTGTTTAGCACCTTACCTGTTGTATAGCACCTTACCTGGTGTATAGCACCTTACCTGATGTATAGCACCTTACCTGGTGTATAGCACCTTACCTGGTGTATAGCACCTTACCTGATGTATAGCACCTTACCTGGTGTATAGCACCTTACCTGGTGTTTAGCACCTTACCTGTTGTATAGCACCTTACCTGATGTATAGCACCTTACCTGGTGTATAGCACCTTACCTGATGTATAGCACCTTACCTGGTGTATAGCACCTTACCTGGTGTATAGCACCTTACCTGGTGTATAGCACCTTACCTGGTGTATAGCAGCTTACCTGGTGTTTAGCACCTTACCTGTTGTATAGCACCTTACCTGATGTATAGCACCTTACCTGATGTATAGCACCTTACCTGGTGTATAGCACCTTACCTTGTGTTTAGCACCTTACCTGTTGTATAGCACCTTACCTGATGTATAGCAGCTTACCTGGTGTATAGCACCTTACCTGTTGTATAGCACCTTACCTGATGTATAGCAGCTTACCTGGTGTATAGCACCTTACCTGTTGTATAGCACCTTACCTGGTGTTTAGCACCGATACACGAGACGTTGCCTTATAGTCAGTCCCATCTGAAAGAGTGTTAATATTATTAGGGCAAGACAGGGGAATCGAACCTGCGATCCCTTGTTTCGCAGTCCAACATGTTAAGCACTGGTCTAATGACCTGTCTCATAGATTCTTTGTCGTCCGCCTCCGTGGTCGAGTGGTTATGGTCGCTGACTTGTATATCACTGTAACCTATCATCATTTATGGTCACGGGTTCGAGCCCCGCACAGGCCATGCCTCATTTATATGAAAGTTGGCAGTTTCCTACGGATGTTGGTGCACCCAAGTACTGGTTAACCGCTGGAGCCTGCCCAGGAAAGGTATTCTTAGGTAAACTGCCCACCGGCGGACAAGCCCAAGATGGTGCTGATGCAGGCGTAAAACCCGAACTAACAAACAGATTCTTTGTCTCACTATAAATGTGCAGGGTATTTACACGGTATGATTGTAATATGTGATTATTCAATGAATCTCATTTGTTTTTGGAGAAATATATAAATATTACATAATTATAGTCTGTTGTTTTATTACATACATATAGAAGGATTTTATATACTCGAAATGGGTTTTTAACCCATTCAACACCACAGACCTCTAAATTGGCTTACAAAAAAGTGTAGATCCAGATGAGCCGGATCTGCACTTTTTTCAAGTAATATAACTATTTTTAGGAAAAAATTACCCATTTTGATAAATGAACTGATCCAAATGTAATTTTGTTATTAATTTATTGGTCTAAAAATATCATGGACCAGTCCATGTCAGTTACTTGGTGTTGAATGGGTTAAAGCAGCATTACATCGTATGAAATAAAAGATATTTGAAAAATTCAATTTTTACGTATGGGTAGCAATGCTGCTACACATTCTAACATTATACTTTGTATGCTTATGTTCATTTGGTAAACAGTGTTTTTTGGCGATAAAACAAACTCGAAACCGAAAGTAGGACTTTCCGAGTCGATCGGTCACGCACTTGTTTACAACCGGAACGCATCGTCCGCACTTGTTTGCATTCGGAATGCATCGTCATTTGTCCCACGTTGTCTTTTAAATTACTTGATATATTGATTCATACCTCTGTTAGCTAAGTCTTTTAGGGACATTTCTACATCCCCGCGAGGGGTTCGACATTAGAGGAAGATAGATAGATAGTCTTTCATGTTCAAAATATATACGTTGTTTTCTACATCCTCTGTTGTTTCACGCATGCGTGCTGTGCGTGGTTACATTTCGTGTGTTGATAAACAAATTCGCTTATACGACGGTTTAAATTGATTGGAATTGTATCGTTTCTGAGCGACTATTTCGATTTTTGTAAACACACATACATTAGTATTTATATTTTACCCAAAACATCCTTTATTATGATGTAATGCTGCTTTAATAAGGATGGGATTTAATATTCGAATATCCAAATATTTGAATAATTGACCGAATAGTTGCATTCTATTCTTGGAGATATGGACTCGTGGACTGGTTTGTAAATGTTGATGGCTGTTAACCTTTTGCCTGCTGAGTAAATAACATCAAACACCATAGATCCAGATCAGCCGTGGCGTATCAGGATCTATGTTGTTTACTATTCAGCCAAGCGTTTTAATTCCACTATCCGAATAGCATAGAGCCTGCCGTCTGATCTGGCTCTATGCTGTTTGCAAAAGTGATTTTTATCTGCCACTAGCGTGTAAAGGGTTAACCCATTTTGTGCATATTGTTTACTTCTTGACTATTCACGAATAATCCTCGCTATTTTCTTGAAGTTTATATCTATAAAAGTAATACTGGAAACAAGGGGCAGTTTGTTTATTTGTACGAACTAATGGAATGTTTTCCTGCCCCAATTTTCTTTTTGTGTTTATATCTATTTGTCGTCACTTCCGGTTACCCGCGTGAGTTGCGCCTCCTTTTATGGTTTTATTTATTTATTGTTGCTACCGGTTTCCCGCGTGAGATACGCCTCCTTTTTTGGTTTTGTTTATTTATTGTTGCTACCGGTTTCCCGCGTGAGTTACGCCTCCTTTTTTGGTTTTGTTTATTGCGTTTATTTATTGTTGCTACCGGTTTCCCGCGTGAGATATGCCTCCTTTTTTGGTTTTGTTTATTTATTGTTGCTACCGGTTTCCCGCATGAGATATGCCTCCTTTTTTTTTACGTTTATTTATCGGCGTTACCTGTTGCCCATATGAGCGACTCCTCCTAGTGCAATGATACAGACAGAGATCAATTCCAGCATCTCCTCTGGGTCTTGCACGGAATAAAGCACTGACCCGATACCTTGGTTTATAGTCCCATCCGAAACACTGTTAATATTATTAAGGGTTCGCAGTCCAATGTGTTGAGAGAGAATTATCTTAGGTAATGGGAGAATTATGACTTCATACAGAGAGAACCCTAGCCTGGGTTCCAGTCTGTCGATTTTTAACTTCTGGCAAAATGGCGTTGGGACGACTTAAATCTTGAGTAAATATGTCAAATCAGACACACACTACTTTTTAAAACTATTTATCGTTGTGTTGACCCGTAAAAAATGGCAGCCAGTTATACAGTTTTATCAATATAGCAGTGCCTCGCTTTCGCTTCATGTACGTCAGTAATTAAGTGCTAATAGGCCTATTAATAGGATTAATGATAATCAATAATTACACGGAATACCCTCCAAGTTTCCCCAGGCGTTGATAATATCAGAAACTCAATACAGCCCTATTAATGGTCTCGGTGTTAAATTATACTTATTTGACTGACCAGGCAAAAGATATCAACGCCTGTTACCAGGCTAACAGAATCCCAGTATACACTCCTATCTCACTGATATTCATACTCCATGTAAAGCACTGACACAAGACCTAGGTTTACAGTCAGAGAGACTATGATATTACAATACCTAGGTTTACAGTAAGAGTGACTATGATATTACAAGACGTAGGTTTACAGGCAGAGAGACTATGGTATTACAAGACCTAGGTTTACAGTAAGAGTGACTATGATATTACAAGACCTAGGTTTACAGTCAGAGAGACTATGATATTACAAGACGTAGGTTTACAGTCAGAGAGACTATGATATTACAAGACGTAGGTTTACAGTCACAGAGACTGGTATTACAAGACCTAGGTTTACAGTCAGAGAGACTATGATATTACAAGACGTAGGTTTACAGTCAGAGAGACTATGATATTACAAGACGTAGGTTTACAGTCACAGAGACTGGTATTACAAGACCTAGGTTTACAGTCAGAGAGACTATGATATTACAAGACGTAGGTTTACAGTCAGAGAGACTATGATATTACAAGACGTAGGTTTACAGTCACAGAGACTGGTATTACAAGACCTAGGTTTACAGTCAGAGAGACTATGATATTACAAGACGTAGGTTTACAGTCAGAGAGACTATGATATTACAAGACGTAGGTTTACAGTCACAGAGACTGGTATTACAAGACCTAGGTTTACAGTCAGAGAGACTATGATATTACAAGACGTAGGTTTACAGTCAGAGAGACTATGATATTACAAGACGTAGGTTTACAGTCACAGAGACTGGTATTACAAGACCTAGGTTTACAGTCAGAGAGACTATGATATTACAAGACGTAGGTTTACAGTCAGAGAGACTATGATATTACAAGACGTAGGTTTACAGTCAGAGAGACTATGATATTACAAGACGTAGGTTTACAGTCAGAGAGACTATGATATTACAAGACGTAGGTTTACAGTCACAGAGACTATGATATTACAAGACGTAGGTTTACAGTCACAGAGACTATGGTATTACAAGACGTAGGTTTACAGTCAGAGAGACTATAGTATTACAAGACGTAGGTTTACAGTCAGAGATACTATGATATTACAAGACGTAGGTTTACAGTCACAGAGACTATGGTATTACAAGACGTAGGTTTACAGGCAGAGAGACTATGATATTACAAGACGTAGGTTTACAGTCAGAGAGACTATGATATTACAAGACGTAGGTTTACAGTCAGAGAGACTGCTGTGGTGGAACTGGGAATTGGACCGTGCGATCCCTGGGTAATAAGTGCAGCATGTTACCACTAGAACATTGATCTCCTTTTCAGTTGTTGTGTGTATTTGTCATTGCTACTAGAAGTTGTGGTAGCGCGTTCGCTTCAGGTCCCGAGTTCAAGCCCCGCCGGAGCCGTTACGATTGTGCAAGGCATTTAAATTCCACAATGACACCTCTCCTGGGGCTTGATTCCATCCGGAATGAGGTCTCGAGTGTGATTAATATAAATTGTAATAACTTGTTTCGCAATCGTGCTAAACTAGATTTGTATAAACTAATCGCTACTGGTTGCACACGACGTCAATTATGCCCAATATATTATTACGGTAATATTCCTGTATTACCTGTCATCGCTACTGGTTATTAAAATTGTACTCCCTGTTAAAAAACAACTACATCTCGATAGTCATGACAGCACTTTTAATAAAACATATTACTTCCCTAATATACGGATTTAATCTTTATTTGTGTCTCATCCATGTACATTACATAAAATATATACATAACAGCTTAAACATTAACAACAGTACATGGCCATTCTTCAAAGAATTATAAGAGACTATATATCACAGTACGACTATCACATAATTACAGTACAATTCACCAAGGTATTTACAACATAAAACCAAGAAACAGTTGCTAATTCTCTTGTTGAATATGAATTAAAATACATAAGTTTCAAACACTGAAATGGAAAAGAGGGCACTAATGTGCATATTAAGAAATATTTTAAAAGATCAATTATCAGCCTCGATCAGATCGAGAATGAATTAATTAGCAGCTGTTTCTTGTGATAAATAAAAGGTATCAACACATATATTTAAAAAATAAAAATAAATCATACATTATTTACAAAGGTAAAAGTAGCGTCGTTGAAGTATATTAAAACAGGTACGGTGTATCTAAAAATAATAATAAATCACCACGTGTGAGAACATGTCGGAGAAATTCCAATGGAAAATACAAATGTATACACTTCCGCCGGATATGTTAACGTATGCACTTCCGCCGGATATGGATGCAAATCGAAACTAGGACAATGCGTAGATATAATCTGAACACATCTACCGTTCATTATACGTAACATCCTGTTTACTACACCATTCTCAAGGAACTACTGCAAACACTGAGTCAGAAAATAATGGATACTTGAAATAGTTTAGTGAAATTAATGATGTACATGTAGATCTATTACCGAAACCAATTCAATAATAAATTAATAATGCAAGTGGGTAGCTGGAAATCGTGACATAAGCTCTATTTATAGAATATAGATGACTACTTGGAATCCCAGATAGTTAGTACGCTTTAAAAATGGCGGAACGAATTCTCGATACTGGTACTGAATGTGAACACATTTCGGTGGAAACAGATGCAGCACCAAGTACTGATTATGTGAATTTAGCTAGTCTAGACATAGGAAGTGAGTGTACGGTTGTGACTGAACCGAAAGAAGACAAGAAACATGTAATTACTATTCCGGAAGAAGAAACACACGAGGGTCAGGAACATAATTATAGTCAATGTCAAGCTAACTATGATATTGAAACTGGTGTAAAAAGTTTGAATCTTGGTCAATGTATCGACCAGCGAGGAGACGGGGATACTGATGCAGCCGAATCTGTGATACACCGTAATGTTGATGAAATAGAAAACAGAGAATATATCGATGAGCTTGCTACTCTATGTCAGCAAGATTGCGACGGGGACACGGTGCTCCATAATGCAATCATAGCCTTGGACAAAGATAGAGCAATACTTATCAATGTATTGACGTCAATAAACTATAATAGAAAGCTCATCATTAACATACAAAACAATCTTGGACAAACACCACTACATTTGGCTGTGTTAACAAAACAGAACGATATTGTTCGACAGTTAATTATGGGTGGTGCGTCGCTGTCGTACAGAGAGCAATTTCTTAGAACTCCAATGCACATAGCCTGCGAACAAAATGACTTATCCATGGTTGAAACGTTGTGCTTGGACGACAGCTGGCTTGCTGGTAACACCGAGACAACATCCAGATTGCTGGATCCAGTTACACACCCGCTCAACCTGCCAAACGCTGATGGAGAGCGGTGTCTCCACCTAGCGGTAAGACATAATAACATTGAAATATCTAGAACACTTATAGAGAATGGAGCGGATGTAAATCTCCCGGACAGGAGAAGTGGGCGGGCTCCGCTGCACGTGGCAGCTGATCTCGGACATGTAGGTATGGCTAGGTTTCTAACCTGTACAGAGAACATCGACATCAATCAGAAAACGTATAACGAGGAGACAGCCCTGGAGATAGCCCACATGCGGGGTAGGGAGGAGGTTGTTGCGCTGCTGAAACCATTGTCTTTTCCGATGATGAAACGGAAATCCAAATCTGATGGATGAGAGCTCGTGAACACGACTACGGTCAATTCATAACTCGTTTCATTTAAGATATACGCAGATGTGTGTTTTTACCTTATTTATCGTCGCTACCGGTTGCCCATATGAGCCACGCCTCCTGAAGAGATTAGTCATTTTAGATGTTTGGAGGATAGTGCAATGATACAGAGTCTCCTCTGGTTCTTTTGCGTCTACTGTGTACAGTACCGACACGAGACCTCGGTTGAACGTCCCATCTGAAAGACAGTTAATTTTATTAGGGTCAGGCGGGGGATCCAACCTGCGATCCCTGGATTACCAGTCCAGTGTGTTACCACTGGACTACAGATCCATCTGTAAAAAAAAAGATAACTATGGATTTTATTTCGATTCTTGTGGATCTTCAAAACCTATGAAAAACGAAATTGTTGACTTTTGAATTCTAATTGTCGTAAATGGACAATAACTAATATTAGAATTCAAAGTTCATTTTTTTTTTTTTTTTTTTTTGGTGAAGCAGAGCTTCTTTTATTCAAATATATTATATGTACAGCAATGATACACAACAAGCAAATGTTAAGTACTACTGTAAATACATTGTATGTAATTATACTAGTAATATAAATGACTGTAAAAGTACTATTAAATATTTTCATGAACCTTTTTGAAAAATGTTATATTAATCTTTTTAAATTGGTAGTAAAGGTGCATGATTTCAAATTCTGATTTAAAAACTTTGTATATATCGTAGTCTTTTGTCCAATTGTCACTTGCAAAATATGATTTGTAGATACTAAAACCTACTATGGTTAAAAAGATATTGATATAAAAATAATCTGATTCGATAATTTTGTATCCAAAGATCAAATTTCTTATATTCCTCATGTTTCTTTGAATTCCGCATTTATGAAGAAGATCTTGTATTTTCATCCAAAATAAATTTACCGATGTGCAATTGATCAAAAGATGCTCGTAATCCTCAAAAACGTTGCACTTTACACACATTGGCGTTTGAGACATGTTCCAAGCATATCGTATATGCCCACTTGTAAATATTTTGTTAATCACTCTAAATTTATATTGTTTATGTCGATTATCAGGAATATTTTTAATGAATAGATACACATAGTCCCATTCTATTTGATGGTTAATTTTATTTGACCAGAAGTTATGTGTAATTGGTTTTGTATACATGTTGTTAATTAGTGTATGATAAATCGCTCTAGTATCTAATATAATGTTTCTATCGGTTTTCCATCAACTTTTAAAATTTTACTAGTTTTAACTTTTGTTCTATAAGATTCATCGGATTTCATTGCTTCTTTCCATGCTTTATATATTTGGTTCAGTTCTGCTAAGCAGTTTCTTTTATCTATAAGTTCTTACAGTCTTATGTGTGGTGTGTATTGTATATTTGTACTTGATATTCTAGCTAGAAGTATTGATTTTAAAAAACCATAAACAGTATGTTCTATTCATAATGAATATTTGTATAAAAATGACAATGAAACAAAAAATGGTTTGATAAACATTATGGAAAATTATATGAACATAGTAAAATGATGAAGGAATAGATGATTGTACGGATTATGGACATGTTTATGTTAATTATAAAAATAAGAGATATATATATGCATGGGCGTAACTGTGCCTTAATTGATGTGCAGGCCCCGGGGGGGGGGGAACCATCGAGCAACGAGGTTTGGCTGTCCGATTGCCGCAGTGGTTAGCACACTCGATTATCACCAATACAACCCGGGTTCGATCTTCAAACTGGGAAGTATGTGAGATGATACATTGATCGCCATATTTGATAGGTGTTTCTCCGGATACTCCGGTTTCCACCCACATGCATGACCACATTTACGCTTTCATCCGCGCCAACTAGAGTGATTAATATAAGTTGTTAAAGCTTGTTTATCAATCGTTGTAAAATAAATCAAGTTTACTTGAAAGTTGCGATTGTGCTGGGGGAGGGGGTCCTGGGGGCTTGCTGGGGGAGGGTATCCTGTGTACATGCTGGGGGGAGGGGGTCCTGGGTACATGCTGGGGGAGGGGGTCCTGGGTACATGCTGGGGGAGGGGGTCCTGGGTACATGCTGGGGGAGGGGGTCCTGGGTGCATGCTGGGGGGAGGGGGTCCTGGGTGCATGCTGGGGGGAGGGGGTCCTCGGTGCATGCTGGGGGAGGGGGTCCTGTGTGCATGCTGGGGGAGGGGGTCCTGGGTGCATGCTGGGGGGAGGGGGTCCTCGGTGCATGCTCCTCATACAAGTTTTAATCGATGGATCGCTGAGATGATGAATTGATGGTGGTCTTTGGAGATATGTTGTCTTCATTCGGAGGTGACCTTTAGTACAATGGTTATCTTAGATGATGAATTGATGGTGCTCTTTGGAGATATGTGGTCTTCATTCGGAGGTGACCTTTAGTACAATGGTTATCTTAGATGATGAATTGATGGTGGTCTTTGGAGATATGTGGTATTCATTCGGAGGTGACCTTTAGTACAATGGTTATCTTAGATGATGAATTGATGGTGGTCTTTGGAGATATGTGGTCTTCATTCGGAGGTGACCTTTAGTACAATGGTTATCTTAGATGATGAATTGATGGTGGTCTTTGGAGATATGTGGTATTCATTCGGAGGTGACCTTTAGTATAATGGTTATCTTAGATGATGAATTGATGGTGGTCTTTGGAGATATGTGGTCTTCATTCGGAGGTGGCCTTTGGAGATATGTGGTATTCATTCGGAGGTGACCTTTGGAGATATGTGGTCTTCATTCGAAGGTGACCTTTGTAGATATGTGGTCTTCATTCGGAGGTGACCTTTGTAGATATGTGGTCTTCATTCGGAGGTGACCTTTGGAGATATGTGGTCTTCATTCGGAGGTGACCTTTGGAGATATGTGGTATTCATTCGGAGGTGACCTTTAGTACAATGGTTATCTTAGATGATGAATTGATGGTGGTCTTTGGAGATATGTGGTATTCATTCGGAGGTGACCTTTGGAGATATGTGGTCTTCATTCGGAGGTGACCTTTGGAGATATGTGGTATTCATTCGGAGGTGACCTTTAGTACAATGGTTATCTTAGATGATGAATTGATGGTGGTCTTTGGAGATATGTGGTATTCATTCGGAGGTGACCTTTGGAGATATGTGGTCTTCATTCGGAGGTGACCTTTGGAGATATGTGGTATTCATTCGGAGGTGACCTTTTAGTACAATGGTTATCTTAGATGATGAATTGATGGTGGTCTTTGGAGATATGTGGTATTCATTCGGAGGTGACCTTTGGAGATATGTGGTCTTCATTCGGAGGTGACCTTTGGAGATATGTGGTCTTCATTCGGAGGTGACCTTGGAGATATGTGGTCTTCATTCGGAGGTGACCTTTGGAGATATGTGGTCTTCATTCGGAGGTGACCTTTGGAGATATGTGGTCTTCATTCGGAGGTGACCTTTGGAGATATGTGGTCTTCATTATGAGGTGACCTTTGGAGATATGTGGTCCACGGTGACCTTTGGAGATATGTGGTATTCATTCGGAGGTGACCTTTGGAGATATGTGGTCTTCATTCGGAGGTGACCTTTGGAGATATGTGGTCTTCATTCGGAGGTGACCTTTGGAGATATGTGGTCTTCATTCGGAGGTGACCTTTGGAGGTATGTGGTCTTCATTCGGAGGTGACCTTTGGAGATATGTGGTCTTCATTCGGAGGTGACCTTTGTTATCTGTACAAAGGATTAATATTATTTATATTATTTATTAATAAACATTTTATAATAAAGATTGTTGCAATATATTGTGGGGCGTTACTCTTTTATATTCCTCTCCAACGTGCGTGCGTGTGTGTTAAATTATCGTGGCTACACGTTGGGCTGGTAATCCAGAGATCGCAGGTTCGATCCCCCGTCTGACCCTAATAAAATTAACAGTCTTTCAGATGGGACATTAAACCGAGGTCTCGTGTCGGTGTTTTATACACCGTGCACGTAAAAGACCCAGAGGAGATTCAGGAATGGGTCTCTGTCTGTATCATTGCACTATCCTCCAAAATCTAAAATGATGATGATTGAGCTTATTTACCCTCGCCTCCGGCGAACCATATGGGCGAGCGTAAAAATGACTAATCTTCAGGAGGCGTTGCTCATATTGGCAAGGTAGCGACGATAAATAAACGTAAAACACGCGCGCACGCACGAACACACGCGCGCACACACACACACGGCTGTCCGCTGATTAGCGCAGTTGTTAGCACGCTCGCTTCTCACCAATGCAACCCAGGTTCGATCCTCGGACCGGGAAGTATATGAGATGGTATGGTTGTCGCCAGGTGGGTTTTCTCCGTGTATACTCCGGTTTCCTCCCACACGAATGACGATAAATACATTGTCATCAACGCAAACTGTAGTGATTAAAATAAGTTGTTAAGACTTGTAACGTAATCGTTGTAACATAAATAACGTTTATACGAACTTTGTATTTTAATGTAAAATTATCGACATAACTGAATGGCTTTGTAATACACACTTTGTAAAATAGCATATGCACACTTCGCGCTTACTGCGCCACCTATCGGTGACTATATTACACATTAGCGAAATTAAATTCATTCTAATTCAAAAATTAGATATCTTACTTGCATTGTATGTGTTGTGTGCATGATCTAATACTGGTAGAGCGCCGGATTTGGAATCTATGGGTCACGGGTTCGTTACTCGGTTAGGGCACGTATGTGGTGTCACTGAGCAACGCACTTCACACACATTGCTTAGTACTGGTTAACCGCTTAGGACAGCTAAGCCTGGCATGGAAAACATGTATAGGTCCCCGCAATGGGTTGTGACATTCCAACAAACAAACAAACAAACAAACATACATACAAGGTGACCGATTGTTCAGATCATAACATATTTTGTGTTTCTATACCATTTTTTAATTAATAAGCGCGTTAGTACTCCTTTTCAATATCAGTGTTTTAATAAATAGTTTAAGCACTTCTTAGATAAGATTAGCGTAGGCATGTGTGTGTTTTACGTTTATTTATCGTCGCTACCGGTTGCCCATATGAGCGACGCCTCCTGAAGATATTAGTCATTTTAGATTTTTGGAGGATAGTGCAGTGATACAGACAGAGACCCATTCCAGAGTCTCCTCTGGTTCTTTTACGTGCACGGTGTAAAGCACCGACACGAGACCTCGGTTTAACGTCCCATCTGAAAGACTGTTAATTTCATTAGGGTCAGATCTGCGATCCCTGGATTACCAGTCCAGCGTGTTGCCACTGGACTACAGATGCGTAGGCAATTTAGATTTAACACATTTATATCTAAGAGTATGTCTTGTTTTGGACCGAGAATCTCACTGATTGCGGTTGCACATGGTGATGGTGGTGACATGGCTGGCATCACACAGGGCGTGAGGGAATGCTGGGATTTTCACATATATGGTCCCCCACGCCACGTTTTGCCGCTGTGGTGTAATGGTGGCAATGTGCCCGTCACCATTTTGACTATTGTCTTCAGTTTGTGAGATTATCGATCTGGATCAACCTCTATTAACTCTAGTTTTAAGAAACTTATATGTTGAATCGTGTTATATTGTGAATTGTTACTGTTACAGTCTCTTATAATTCATTATTGAGTGGCAATGCACATCCATATGATTTTATTATATTGAATGTTGTTTGTTGAATATTGATGAGACGTAAATAAAGAATAAAATATATTTAAATTAATTTAATAATATTATATTGCATTATATGCACATAATTATGCAACAATACAAAGATTGACACACAAATTAAAGCAAATGGGTTGGGCCACAAATTGTATCAATATTAGTAATTGCCCAGTGAAATTAATAATAAAAAGCGAAACTGAATTGGCGTAATTATATTTCATGTATATAATTATATTTCATGTATATAAATATATTTCATGTATATAATTATATTTCTATATAATTATATTTCATGTATATAATATCAAGTTTAGTCTAAATAATAATGATCAGTTCTTAGTAAATGCACAACCCCTCGTGTAGATGTGCTTAAACAAATGACATGTTTTTTTTTTTAGAAAACCGGTAATTATTAAAGATTGTAATCAAACTAGAACTTACATATCTGCTTCTCCCAGGTAGCCACTCCCAGGTAACCACTCCCAGGTAGCCACTCCCAGGTAACCACTCACAGGTAGCCACTCCCAGGTAGCCACTCCCAGGTAACCACTCACAGGTAGCCACTCCCAGGTAGCCACTCACAGGTAACCACTCACAGGTAGCCACTCCCAGGTAACCACTCCCAGGTAACCACTCCCAGGTAACCACTCCCAGGTAGCCACTCCCAGGTAACCACTCCCAGGTAGCCACTCCCAGGTAACCACTCCCAGGTAGCCACTCCCAGGTAACCACTCCCAGGTAACCACTCCCAGGTAACCACTCACAGGTAACCACTCCCAGGTAACCACTCACAGGTAGCCACTCACAGGTAACCACTCACAGGTAGCCACTCCCAGGTAACCACTCACAGGTAGCCACTCCCAGGTAGCCACTCCCAGGTAACCACTCACAGGTAACCACTCACAGGTAGCCACTCCCAGGTAACCACTCCCAGGTAACCACTCCCAGGTAACCACTCCCAGGTAGCCACTCCCAGGTAACCACTCACAGGTAGCCACTCCCAGGTAGCCACTCCCAGGTAACCACACACAGGTAGCCACTCCCAGGTAGCCACTCCCAGGTAACCACTCACAGGTAACCACTCACAGGTAGCCACACCCAGGTATCCACTCCCAGGTAACCACTCCCAGGGAACCACTCCCAGGTAGCCACTCCCTTGTAACCACTCCCAGGTAACCACTCCCAGGTAACCACTCCCAGGTAACCACTCCCAGGTAACCACTCACAGGTAACCACTCCCAGGTAACCACTCACAGGTAACCACTCACATGTAACCACTCCCAGGTAACCAGTCCCAGGTAGCCACTCCCAGGTAACCACTCACAGGTAACCACTCACAGGTAACCACTCACAGGTAACCACTCACAGGTAGCCACTCCCAGGTAACCGCTCACAGGTAACCACTCCCGGGTAGCCACTCACAGGTAACCACTCCCGGGTAACCACTCCCAGGTAACCACTCCCAGGTAACCACTCACAGGTAACCACTCCCAGGTAACCACTCCCAGGTAACCACTCCCAGGTAACCACTCCCAGGTAACCACTCCCAGGTAACCACTCCCAGGTAACCACTCCCAGGTAACCACTCCCAGGTAACCACTCCCAGGTAACCACTCCCAGGCAACCACTCCCAGGTAACCGCTCCCAGGTAACCACTCCCAGGTAACCACTCCCAGGTAACCACTCCCAGGTAACCACTCACAGGTAACCACTCCCAGGTAACCACTCACAGGTAACCACTCCCAGGTAACCACTCACAGGTAGCCACTCACAGGTAACCACTCACAGGTAGCCACTCCCAGGTAACCACTCACAGGTAGCCACTCCCAGGTAGCCACTCCCAGGTAACCACTCACAGGTAACCACTCACAGGTAGCCACTCCCAGGTAACCACTCCCAGGTAACCACTCCCAGGTAACCACTCCCAGGTAACCACTCCCAGGTAACCACTCACAGGTAGCCACTCCCAGGTAGCCACTCCCAGGTACCCACTCACAGGTAGCCACTCCCAGGTAGCCACTCCCAGGTAACCACTCACATGTAACCACTCACAGGTAGCCACTCCCAGGTAACCACTCCCAGGTAACCACTCCCAGGTAACCACTCCCAGGTAACCACTCCCAGGTAGCCACTCCCAGGTAACCACTCCCAGGTAACCACTCCCAGGTAACCACTCCCAGGTAACCACTCCCAGGTAACCACTCCCAGGTAACCACTCCCAGGTAACCACTCCCAGGTAACCACTCCCAGGTAACCACTCCCAGGTAACCACTCCCAGGTAACCACTCACAGGTAACCACTCACAGGTAGCCACTCCCAGGTAACCGCTCACAGGTAACCACTCCCGGGTAGCCACTCACAGGTAGCCACTCCCGGGTAACCACTCCCAGGTAACCACTCACAGGTAACCACTCCCAGGTAACCACTCCCAGGTAACCGCTCACAGGTAACCACTCACAGGTAACCACTCCCAGGTAACCACTCACAGGTAACCGCTCCCAGGTAACCACTTACAGGTAACCGCTCCCAGGTAACCACTCCCAGGTAACCACTCACAGGTAACCGCTCCCAGGTAACCACTCCCAGATAACCACTCCCAGGTAACCACTCCCAGGTAACCACTCCCAGGTAACCACTCCCAGGTAACCGCTCCCAGGTAACCACTCCCAGGTAACCACTCCCAGGTAACCACTCACAGGTAACCACTCCCAGGTAACCACTCACAGGTAACCACTCACAGGTAACCACTCCCAGGTAACCACTCCCAGGTAACCACTCCCAGGTAACCACTCCCAGGTAACCGCTCCCAGGTAACCACTCCCAGGTAACCACTCACAGGTAACCACTCACAGGTAACCGCTCCCAGGTAACCGCTCCCAGGTAACCACTCCCAGGTAACCACTCCCAGGTAACCACTCCCAGGTAACCACTCACAGGTAACCACTCCCAGGTAACCACTCCCAGGTAACCGCTCCCAGGTAACCACTCCCAGGTAACCACTCCCAGGTAACCACACCCAGGTAACCACTCCCAGGTAACCGCTCCCAGGTAACCGCTCCCAGGTAGCCACTCCCAGGTAGCCACTCCCAGGTAACCACTCCCAGGTAACCACTCCCAGGTAGCCACTCCCAGGTAACAACTCCCAGGTAGCCACTCCCAGGTAACCACTCCCAGGTAGCCACTCCCAGGTAACCACTCCCAGGTAGCCACTCCCAGGTAACCACTCCCAGGTAACCACTCCCAGGTAACCACTCACAGGTAACCACTCCCAGGTAACCACTCACAGGTAGCCACTCACAGGTAACCACTCACAGGTAGCCACTCCCAGGTAGCCACTCCCAGGTAACCACTCACAGGTAACCACTCACAGGTAGCCACTCCCAGGTAACCACTCCCAGGTAACCACTCCCAGGTAACCAGTCCCAGGTAGCCACTCCCAGGTAACCACTCACAGGTAGCCACTCCCAGGTAGCCACTCCCAGGTAACCACTCCCAGGTAACCACTCCCAGGTAGCCACTCCCAGGTAACCACTCCCAGGTAACCACTCCCAGGTAACCACTCCCAGGTAACCACTCCCAGGTAACCACTCCCAGGTAACCACTCACAGGTAACCACTCACATGTAACCACTCCCAGGTAACCAGTCCCAGGTAGCCACTCCCAGGTAACCACTCACAGGTAGCCACTCCCAGGTAGCCACTCCCAGGTAACCACTCCCAGGTAACCACTCCCAGGTAGCCACTCCCAGGTAACCACTCCCAGGTAACCACTCCCAGGTAACCACTCCCAGGTAACCACTCACAGGTAACCACTCACATGTAGCCACTCCCAGGTAACCGCTCACAGGTAACCACTCCCGGGTAGCCACTCACAGGTAACCACTCCCGGGTAACCACTCCCAGGTAACCACTCACAGGTAACCACTCCCAGGTAACCACTCCCAGGTAATCACTCACAGGTAACCACTCCCAGGTAACCACTCCCAGGTAACCACTCACAGGTAACCACTCCCAGGTAACCACTCACAGGTAACCACTCACAGGTAACCACTCCCAGGTAACCACTCTCAGGTAACTACTCACAGGTAACCACTCCCAGGTAACCACTCCCAGGTAACCACTCACAGGTAACCACTCCCAGGTAACCACTCCCAGGTAACCACTCACAGGTAACCACTCCCAGGTAACCACTCCCAGGTAACCACTCCCAGGTAACCACTCCCAGGTAACCACTCACAGGTAACCACTCCCAGGTAACCACTCCCAGGTAACCACTCCCAGGTAACCACTCCCAGGTAACCGCTCCCAGGTAACCACTCCCAGGTAACCACTCCCAGGTAACCACTCCCAGGTAACCACTCACAGGTAACCACTCCCAGGTAACCACTCCCAGGTAACCACTCACAGGTAACCACTCCCAGGTAACCACTCACAGGTAACCACTCCCAGGTAACCACTCACAGGTAACCACTCACAGGTAACCACTCCCAGGTAACCACTCCCAGGTAACCACTCACAGGTAGCCACTCCCAGGTAACCACTCACAGGTAGCCACTCCCAGGTAACCACTCATAGGTAGCCACTCACAGGTAGCCACTCCCAGGTAACCGTTCCCAGGTAACCACTCACAGGTAACCACTCACAGGTAACCACTCACAGGTAACCACTCACAGGTAGCCACTCACAGGTAACCACTCACAGGTAACCACTCACAGGTAACCACTCACAGGTAACCACTCCCAGTTAACCGTTCCCAGGTAACCACTCCCAGGTAACCGTTCCCAGGTAGCCACTCCCAGGTAACCACTCACAGGTAACCACTCACAGGTAACCGTTCCCAGGTAACCACTCACAGGTAACCACTCACAGGTAACCACTCACAGGTAACCACTCACAGGTAACCACTCACAGGTAACCACTCCCAGGTAACAACTCACAGGTAACCGCTCCCAGGTAACCACTCCCAGGTAACCACTTACAGGTAACCGCTCACAGGTAACCACTCACAGGTAACCACTCCCAGGTAGCCACTCCCAGGTAACCACTCACAGGTAGCCACTCCCAGGTAACCACTCATAGGTAGCCACTCCCAGGTAACCACTCACAGGTAGCCACTCCCAGGTAACCGTTCCCAGGTAACCACTCACAGGTAACCACTCACAGGTAACCACTCACAGGTAACCACTCACAGGTAGCCACTCACAGGTAACCACTCACAGGTAACCACTCACAGGTAACCACTCACAGGTAACCACTCCCAGGTAACCGTTCCCAGGTAACCACTCCCAGGTAACCGTTCCCAGGTAGCCACTCCCAGGTAACCACTCACAGGTAACCACTCACAGGTAACCGTTCCCAGGTAACCACTCACAGGTAACCACTCACAGGTAACCACTCACAGGTAACCACTCACAGGTAACCACTCCCAGGTAACAACTCACAGGTAACCGCTCCCAGGTAACCACTCCCAGGTAACCACTTACAGGTAACCGCTCACAGGTAACCACTCACAGGTAACCACTCCCAGGTAGCCACTCCCAGGGTACCGCTCCCAGTTATGGTGATGGTACTCAATATTAATAATAATGGACTGCAAGTACAAAGGTATGATGTTTAAATCTTACTTAAAACACACACTTATATAACAAGATCTTATTAATTAAAATTGCTAAGTTCGTACATTTACGCGTAGTATTTAATATAATAATACACAGTCATGTGTAGAAGTTAGTTGAATTACAATTATGCTTTTGCTTTGAGTACAAATGATGCTATACATTATACATATTTAAAACGTTATATAGGTGTATACTATATATGATAATGTTGTACAGGTATACTTGTGATGCTATATACTATTGAAAATGTATTTAATAATTTGTTATATAGCCGAGGTATGTAATACATATAATAATGCTGTATGTGTATACTTGTTATCCACTGGCCGAATATTGTTATCTTCGCTTTCGAACAAGATAGACTGATGGTGGAACAGCGTTGTAGCGTTGCATAGTATTCAGAATGTGCATATGGAGTGATTTGGAGAAAATAGCAATTAAGAACAGTTATAAATGCGTATGTTTTCTATATGTTTGTGCTAGCTTACATACTATTTATGTTATATTATGTGTGTTCTCATGTGATTGGAAAGTTGAATGGAATTTAATTAATGAATCTATGTATATGTCATGTAATATTAATCTACAAAGCCGCTCTGAATTAAATAAATGGATGCGTTCTGATTTACAAATAAGACCACAGGTTAAATTTATAATATTTAACATTTAGCAATGAATATGGTTACGAAGGGTTTACTCTCGGCCATGTTATACAACTTTGCAACAACTTCAATGTTTGTATGTTTGGTTTTGTGTTTTGTTGTGTCTTTTGACCTTCTCCTTGTTAGAAATAAAGAACTATTTGCTTTAATTATAAGACACATATCAGATAAATATTATATGTATTTACACATAGATATAAATATAAATGGCTGTGGGAGCTCATTTGTATAAAATGTATGCTTTATGTTTGCACTGTTCGCTAACTGTATATAATATGTATGTATGTCCTCATGGGCTAGACAGCCTATTGGAATTTAATAAAAATAAACTATCAAACTAAACTATAATAAAGGTATGGCGTCACAACAGTGTTTTAAGTATAGGATATAAGCCGAAAACGATTCAATATGTAAACTATTGAACTGTATGAGGTGCGTAGCGCCGGAGACAGTGCCAATATTATATATATTGGATCCGTTTGAAGATTTTATCTTACTTAAAACACACACTTATATAACAAGATCTTATTAATTAAAATTGTTCATTTCGTACATTTACGCGTAGGGTTTGCTATAATAGTCTGGCCTTTTGAAACCAGTCCAATATTAATAATAATGGACTGCAAGTACACAGGTATGACGTCACGACCGTGTTTTAAAGAAAACGACAGCTTCTCGTGAAACCCGTCCCAGATGGGACGTTAAACCGAGGTCTCGTGTCGGTGCTTTACACCGTGCACGTAAAAGAACCAGAGGAGACTCTGGAATGGGTCTCTGTCTGTATCACTGCACTATCCTCCAAAAGCTAAAATGACTAATATCTTCAGGAGGCGTCGCTCATATGGGCAACCGGTAGCGACGATAAATAAACGTAAAACACACACACAAACCCGTCCCATTGATAACCCGATGTGCGAGTTCAACTGCATACCACGTGTAAACAAACTTGACATAGATTATATTGAATAGACACTAGACACGCATGGTCAATATTAATCCTACAGGTATGAGCAAATACTGGTATACAAGAAGTGAGCTAATGTGAAACGGACTTCTCCAAATATCCATAACGTGATGGACACTGCATCGAATGCATCGTCTAATTAAGGAATGCATTTAGTCATATAAATATGTAAGTACTGTTCTCAATTCAGAAATTCATTATATGTCACGATGTTGAAACCGTATACCTTAGTGTTGCAGTATTTATAATGATATTTAACGGCTGTGCGTGCAGACGATGACATTATCTCATGCATTATTCACTATTCAAGAGTTGTAAATTAAAATACTTATTGTATGCAATGCAGTAGCTTTGTGTGCGCTGCATGGATTTATCCCCAATAGGGGCTGTACATATTAGGGGTGTCTCCTGTAGATATGAGTCTTATTTTATGGTATTGTGAGTGTGATAGTTTAGTGTATACACATTTATTTTAACTCGATTGCGAAACAAGTTCTTACAACTTATATTAATCACTCTTGAGATCTCATTCCTGCTGGAATCCATCGCCATGATGGAGAGAGAAGAGGCAACGTGGAATTTAAATGCCGTGCTTAAGGGCACACTTGTAACGGCTCCAGCGGGGCTCGAACTACGGACCTTAGTTGAAAGAACCTGTTTCGCAATAGAGGGGTTGCGGACTTGAGCCCCGCCTGCACCCTGGTAGTGGTGTCCTTAAACAAGACATTTTAATCCACACTATGTCTCCTCTCTCCCTCATGGCGTTCTCCCTCATGGCGTTCTCCCCCATGGCGAACTCCCTCACGGCGATCTCCCTCAGTGCGAACTCCCTCATTGCGATATCCCTCATGGCAAACTTCCTCATGGCGAACTCACTCATGACGATCTCCCTCATGGCGATCTCCCTCAGTGCGATCTCCCTCATTGCGATATCCCTCATGGCAAACTCCCTCATGGTGAACTCGCTCATGGTGAATTCCCTCATGGTGAACTCGCTCATGACGATCTCCCTCATGGCGAACTCCCTCATGGTGAACTCGCTCATGACGACCTCCCTCATGGCGAACTCCCTCATACAGGACTCTATATGATGTGCATTCATTTATGTGGAAGTCGTTATTGCGCAGTGGTAGCGTTCGCTTCTGGTGCGAAATTCCCTGAGTTCGCACCCAGCTTTAGCCGTTACGAGTGTGCCCTTAGGCAAGTCATTTAAATTCCACATTGACCTTTCTCCTCTCCCACGCGGCGATGGATTCCGTGAGGAATGAGGTCTCGAGAGTAATTAATATAAATTTGTATAGCTAAATTGATGTGACCAATGATCTACCTAAGTTAAATATGAACGCGGAGACAAGTAAACATTTACTATATTTACTTGTCCTGAATTTGAACATAACTGAACCAAAACCAGACACAATGGAATATAGGCTAGTAAATATTTACATTGTTACCTGCCAAAAACAAACAACCAAAACCAACACAAAAAACAGTAAATATTTACATTGTTACCTGTCATGAATTTGAACATAACTGAACCAAAACCAGACACAATGGAATATAGGCTAGTAAATATTTACATTGTTACCTGTCATGAATTTGAACATAACTGAACCAAAACCAGACACAATGGAATATAGGCTAGTAAATATTTACATTGTTACCTGTCATGAATTTGAACATAACTGAACCAAAACCAGACACAATGGAATATAGGCTAGTAAATATTTACATTGTTACCTGTCATGAATTTGAACATAACTGAACCAAAACCAGACACAATGGAATATAGGCTAGTAAATATTTACATTGTTACCTGTCATGAATTTGAACATAACTGAACCAAAACCAGACACAATGGAATATAGGCTAGTAAATATTTACATTGTTACCTGTCATGAATAGCGACATACAGTCAAACCTGTTTTAAGCAGCCAACCAATGGACTCTCTAAAAATGGTTGCTTAGCACAGGTGGCTGCTTAGAGATCAAATGCATAGCAAAGCAGCACATTGTGAACCTGGAAACTGGCTGCTTAATACAGGTTGGCTGCTTAATACAGGTTGGCTGCTTAATACAATACAGGTTGGCTGCTTAATACAGGTTGGCTGCTTAATACAGATTGGCTGCTTAATACAGGTTGGCTGCTTAATACAGGTTGGCTGCTTAATACAGGTTGGCTGCTTAATACAGATTGGCTGCTTAATACAGGTGACCACTAACTCCGGTTTCACTGTACCTGTATGTACACGAAAACCACGCACAAAGTGAATAAGCTGGTGTGTTGGCGATCAAATTCACGTCGTACATATGGTTTTGATGCGGCATTGCGACACATTTGATTTGTGATCTGTGTTTGCGATATACTGTCAACATCTCGATTGTGAAACAAGTTCTTACATTACTAGTTAAATCGCTCTCGAGACCTCATTCCTGATGGAATCCACAACCATTAGTGAGAATGAAGGGGTAATGTGCATTTAAGAATCTTACATAAGGATACATATACGCAATGTGGCTCTGGTGGGGCTCGAACTCTCGCATCCATTTAGTTACAAAGACGGGCATCGTGCCAATTATGCCACAGAGCTTCCACTTGTGGTATTCTATACACTGGACGACGTTAAAGTCGCACCACCGTTCCCGGGGGTATATTTTTGGCATAAGACCCGTTTTAAAAAAATAGCAATAACGTTAGATAACATTTATAGAGTTTACGCACATTTTACAACAATTGCGAAACAAGCTTCAACAACATATATTTATCACTTCCGTTGTCGCGGATGAACTCGTATTTGTGGCCATTCATGTGGGAGGAAACCGGAGAAAACCCACCTGTCCGATATGGGCACCACCGTACCATGTCACATACTTCCAGGTCCGATGATCGAACCTGGGTTGCATTAGTGAGAAGCGAGCGTGATAACCACTGCGCTAATCGGGCAGCTGATGTATTTGATTTGGACGTCTTTGGTCCAACCCATTTGCTTTCATTTGTGTGTCAATCGTTGTATTGTTGTATAAAAGTAAAGTAAAGTGTTTGTTTATTATTTAAAGGCCAGCCATTTCTGACTTATGAGACACCTCTTTTTTATGAACATCAGTACTTCCCGAATCCTATGCTTGTGCCAGGCGCCAGGCTGGTAGGCAATCGGTAACCATTATTTAACTAGCTGGCGGCTCACCAACCGGCCATATCAGAACGAACCCCTGACGAGATTCCAACCTTCGACCTCCCGCTCCGTAGGCGGACGCCTTAACCACTGGGCCACGGAGACGGTATATGTGCGAATACCGTAATACAATAATTATTAATTAAACATATTATTAAAGCGACATTACATCACAGAAAGCCAACAGACGGATATGTAGTCCAGTAACACGCTGGACTGGTAATCCATGGATCGCAGGTTCGATCCCCCGTCGGATCCTAATAAAAGTCTTTCAGATGGGAAATTAAACCGAGGTCTCGTGTCGGTGCTGTACACCTTACACGTAAAAGAACCAGAGGATACTCTGGAATGGATCTCTGTCTGTATTATTGCACTATCCTCCAAAAATCTAAAATAACTAATCTCTTCAGGAGGCGTCGCTCATATGGGCAACCGGTAGCGACGATAAATAAACGTAAACAAAAAAATTATTTATTTTATTTTTGGGTATTCGAATATCGAAATCACAGGGATTCGGCACGTTTGGGTGTACTAGTATATATATTTAAGTACAGGGATTCTACTCTGTGGGATGTCAGATTTCGCATCGATCAGTAAAATGGCCCTATCTGAGACAATTTTGTACAAAGCTGTCCAAATATAACGCCTATCCCGAGTCTTTATATTGTTCTTCAAATAAAACACAACTTTAAGCTGCATGCATGTATACTTTGCAAACAATTGCCACAAACATTGGCCATAGCAGGTCACATTTCCGTACTAGGACACGGGTTCTGTCAGCAACACAAAAAATCTTCGTCGGGAGAGTTTTAACTGTGAATAACATTATCAATAAAATGTGTTTCCACTAACCTGTAGGTTTATTCGGCAAAAATGTACGTCAAAAAGAGATTTCGTAGCATTTTCAATTTGTTTTGAAAAATTCTAAAGCGGCGCAATTCGCATTGAAACGAGCGTTGAAACGAGCGTTCTGATTGGATTATGATTATTCTTCATATATAAAAAAACATCTTGTTACATTCTAATAATCCAATCAGAATAGCAACTGAAATGTTACTTAATAGAAAAACAAGACGGACAAGAGATTATCTGATTCTAAAAATAGCTCACTTCCGCGAATTCCCACGGTTGTATATACAAACATCACGTGACTTTCATTCATAAAACTTTACATGCATTGTATAAATGGAATAGCCAAAACACGGTGCGCGCGCAACATGGTTCAATGTAGGTATATCGCAGAATAACCCGAGGTAGATTTAACTCTAAAAGTATGTATGTTATTAGCTGGGTCGTGTTAGAATTACTCAATAATATTGAGTCAATCTTCATTTTTACACCAATTTGTATATATAGAAATAAAAAAGTAAGGATTTGATTTGTAATATTCAACGAATATTCGAATATTATATGAATACCACTTTTGAATATTCGAATACCTTTTAGCTATTCGGTCCCATCCCTAATTGTCTCACATGCGTTCTCATGTCTGGTCACAAACCGAACCTAATCACTTGTCCTTCACCTATGTAAGTTCGAATCCCATGTAACGAAGCTATTCAACTGGCTTACGGAAGGTCGGTGGTTATACCCGGGTGCTCGTCCGTACCGGAAATACTACTCGTACACAGCTGCTTTCGAAATGTTTTACCCCAGTCGAAAATAGGGGAGTCGTTAAGACGTGACGTGTACACGTCGGGGTCAAGGCGCAACGGATCAGCCATGAGACTAGCTTTGATTTATGTGTAGAGTAAGTCGACGTGGGAGGAGATATGTCGACTAGCTTTGATTTATGTGTAGAGTATGTCGACGTGGGAGGAGATATGTCGACTAGCTTTGATTTATGTGTAGAGTAAGTCGACGTGGGAGGAGATATGTCGACTAGCTTTGATTTATGTGTAGAGTAAGTCGACGTGTGAGGAGATATGTCGAATATCATTGATTTATGTGTAGAGTAAGTCGACGTGGAATGAGATATGTCGACTAGCTTTGATTTATGTGTAGAGTAAGTCGACGTGTGAGGAGATATGTCGAATATCATTGATTTATGTGTAGAGTAAGTCGACGTGGAATGAGATATGTCGACTAGCTTTGATTTATGTGTAGAGTAAGTCGACGTGGGAGGAGATATGTCGACTAGCTTTGATTTATGTGTAGAGTAAGTCGACGTGGGAGGAGATATGTCGACTAGCTTTGATTTATGTGTAGAGTAAGTCGACGTGCGAGGAGATATGTCGACTAGCTTTGATTTGTGTGTAGAGTAAGTCGACGTGGGATGAGATATGTCGACTAGCTTTGATTTGTGTGTAGAGTAAGTCGACGTGCGAGGAGATATGTCGACTAGCTTTGATTTATGTGTAGAGTATGTCGACGTGGGAGGAGATATGTCGACTAGCTTTGATTTGTGTGTAGAGTAAGTCGACGTGCGAGGAGATATGTCGACTAGCTTTGATTTGTGTGTAGAGTAAGTCGACGTGCGAGGAGTTATGTCGACTAGCTTTGATTGATGTGTAGAGTAAGTCGACGTGAGAGGAGATATGTCGACTAGCTTTGATTTATGTGTAGAGTAAGTCGACGTGGGATGAGATATGTCGACTAGCTTTGATTTATGTGTAGAGTAAGTCGACGTGCGAGGAGATATGTCGACTAGCTTTGATTTGTGTGTAGAGTAAGTCGACGTGGGATGAGATATGTCGACTAGCTTTGATTTATGTGTAGAGTAAGTCGACGTGGGAGGAGATATGTCGACTAGCTTTGATTATTATAGATTTATGTATCTTTGTACTGTGGCACTCGACAATGGTGACGTCGGAGGAGAGATGTCTGCTAGCTTTAATTAATATATATTTCTGTTTACAGTAATTAGATACCGTATACTATTACTCGACAATGGCGACGTCGGAGGAGAGGCTGGCTTTGTTCAAGGCAGAGTACCCACGTGATGACGATGCTTCTCTGACAGTAGCGGACCTCGGTGTAGTGGCCGCTTACTTCGTAATCATCGTCACTATTGGCGTTGTGGTAAGTAATAACCCAAATAATCATCATCATCATCATCGTCGTCGTCCTCTAGTATATAATGTAGATGTGCGTTTTCTATGTCCTCTAGTATATAATGTAGGTGTGCGTTTTCTATGTCCTCTAGTATATAATGTAGATGTGCGTTTTCTATGTCCTCTAGTATATAATGTAGGTGTGCGTTTTCTATGTCCTCTAGTATATAATGTAGGTGTGCGTTTTCTTTGTCCTCTAGTATATACTGTAGGTGTGCGTTTTCTATGTCCTCTAGTATATACTGTAGGTGTGCGTTTTCTATGTCCTCTAGTATATAATGTAGGTGTGCGTTTTCTATGTCCTCTAGTATATACTGTAGGTGTGCGTTTTCTATGTCCTCTAGTATATATGGTTATTAGTTTGCCCCAAAAATTGTAAAACATGAATTGTATTCTGGCGCTTTAACTGCATATTTCTGAACATATAAAACCAGTTATAAAGAATGTGTTAGTTGTTTGTATATTCATGCGTGTATAACTATTAATTGTAAGATAAAACGATGGCCGCTAAGAGCATTTATATTTAGAATGTATGTACACTGAATATGTTAATTTATATTTACATAGATCTGTTATTTACAAATGCGTGCTCACATTTCTACTCGGTAAGCAGTTCATCTGTAAGCTCATTAACGGTTCATCTGTTAGTTCATTAAGCTACATACCTAGCATGGGAGTTCATCTGTTAGTTCGTTAAGCTGCATACCTAGCATGTAAGTTCATCTGTTAGTTCAGTAAGCTGCATACCTACCATTGGGGTTCATATGTTAGTTCATTAAGCTACATACCTACCATTGGGGTTCATCTGTTAGTTCAGTAAGCTGCATACCTACCATTGGGGTTCATCTGTTAGTTCATTAAGCTACATACCTACCATTGGAGTTCATCTGTTAGTTCATTAAGCTACATACCTACCATTGGAGTTTATCTGTTAGTTCATTAAGCTGCATACCTACCATTGGAGTTCATATGTTAGTTCATTAAGCTGCATACCTACCATTGGGGTTCATCTGTTAGTTCAGTAAGCTGCATACCTACCATTGGGGTTCATCTGTTAGTTCATTAAGCTACATACCTACCATTGGAGTTCATCTGTTAGTTCATTAAGCTACATACCTACCATTGGAGTTCATCTGTTAGTTCATTAAGCTACATACCTACCATTGGAGTTCATCTGTTAGTTCATTAAGCTGCATACCTAGCATGTAAGTTCATCCGTTAGTTCATTAAGCTGCATACCTACCATGGGAACAGACGTTGATATAAATATATTAACACCTAAACGGTATACAACACAGATGGATTTGTGGTCCAGTGGTAACACGCTGGATTGGTAATCCAGGGATCGCAGGTTCGATCCCCCGTCTGACCCTAATAAATGTATTTCAGATGGGACGTTAAACCGAGGTCTCGTGTCGGTGCTGTACACCATGCACGTAAAAGAACCAATGGAGACTCTGGAATGGGTCTCTGTCTGTATCATTGCACTATCCTTCAAAATTCTAAAATGACTAATCTCTTCAGACAGATCCATCTGTTCATTAGTTTGGGCTATGACATTTCTAGCTATATTATTCGCTTGCTGTTCACACACGAATGCGTCCACATTTTTGTGTTACGAAATGCTAGTTGCAATGGTATTTTAAATACCATTGAAATGTGTTAATTTAGTGTGATATAATCCCGGGACATTATCCGTCTATAACGAGATGACGAGTGTGCTGTTTAGTTGCATACCTACCTCGCAGCCGGCGAACCTTACGGGCGAGCGCATCTATAGTGAACTAGTAAACACGGGCTAATGAGATACATCGCTGGTTTTTCTATTACCTCCCTTGGCAGATAAAGTCCGATTTATCCCGAAATGTAAATAGGTCATTTAAGTTTTATTCCTTTGTTTTTACTGGTGTTCCTTGACCAGAGGTTGCGGTATGATAAATGTGATTTCATAAACATCTTGTTAATTAATTGATTGGAATTTTTTACAAAAAAGTACGCGATGCATATATGTCGGGATACAGTAATTTAATGATTATAAGATGAGAAAGTATATGCAAATTGCTAGCATGATGTGCAAAGGAAACACCGATAAAAACAAAGGAAAACACTTAATAGGACCTATCTACTTTTAGAGAGTATTCAGGGGAAGCAACTAACTGATGTCTCTCTTTCGTATACTGTAATGGTAATATTCAGCCTTGCGTAACATGTGTAAAAGTCAATGCAAAGTTGTGTACAACTGCACGGGAAAACGTGCTAAATGTACTAACGAACCAAAGCTGTGTACAACTGCAGGGGAAAACGTGCTAAATGTACTAACGAACCAAAGCTGTGTACAACTGCACGGGAAAACGTGCTAAATGTACTAACGAACCAAAGCTGTGTACAACTGCACGGGAAAACGTGCTAAATGTACTAACGAACCAAAGCTGTGTACAACTGCAGGGGAAAACGTGCTAAATGTACTAACGAACCAAAGCTGTGTACAACTGCACGGGAAAACGTGCTAAATGTACTAACGAACCAAAGCTGTGTACAACTGCACGGGAAAACGTGCTAATTGTACTAACGAACCAAAGCTGTGTACAACTGCACGGGAAAATGTGCTAAATGTACTAACGAACCAAAGCTGTGTACAACTGCACGGGAAAACGTGCTAAATGTACTAACGAACCAAAGCTGTGTACAACTGCACGGGAAAACGTGCTAATTGTACTAACGAACCAAAGCTGTGTACAACTGCAGGGGAAAACGTGCTAAATGTACTAACGAACCAAAGCTGTGTACAACTGCACGGGAAAACGTGCTAAATGTACTAACGAACCAAAGCTGTGTACAACTGCACGGGAAAACGTGCTAAATGTACTAACGAACCAAAGATGTGTACAACTGCACGGGAAAACGTGCTAATTCTACTAACGAACCAAAGCTGTGTACAACTGCACGGGAAAACGTGCTAATTGTACTAACGAACCAAAGCTGTGTACAACTGCACGGGAAAATGTGCTAAATGTTCTAACGAACCAAAGCTGTGTTACAACTGCACGGGAAAACGTGCTAAATGTACTAACGAACCAAAGCTGTGTACAACTGCACGGGAAAACGTGCTAAATGTACTAACGAACCAAAGCTGTGTACAACTGCACGGGAAAACGTGCTAAATGTACTAACGAACCAAAGCTGTGTACAACTGCACGGGAAAACGTGTTAAATGTACTAACGAACCAAAGCTGTGTACAACTGCACGGGAAAACGTGCTAAATGTACTAACGAACGAAAGATGTGTACAACTGCACGGGAAAACGTGCTAAATGTACTAAAGCTGTGTACAACTGCACGGGAAAACGTGCTAAATGTACTAACGAACCAAGATAGTGTACAAGAACAGCTTACGGTAAATGTAGAAAATGTTGTACCGCCTGTTTGTGACGCCAGCGTACAGCCTGTTTGTGACGCCAGCGTACAGCCTGTTTGTGACGCCAGCGTACCGACTGTTTGTGACGCCAGCGTACCGCCTTTTTGTGACGCCATCGTATCAACAGTTTTGACGCCAGTGTAGTGACTAATTTAGACGTCATAGAGCCAACTGATTTGACGCCAGTGTAACGCCTGTTTGTGACGCCAGTGTAACGCCTGTTTGTGATGCCAGTGTAACGCCTGTTTGTGACGCCAGTGTAACGCCTGTTTGTGACGTCAGTCTATCGATTGTTTGTGACGCCAGTCTATCGATTGTTTGTAACGCCAGCATAACGCCTGTATGTGTAGCCACTGCATAGACTGTTTATGACGCCAATGTACCATATATTTGACCCATTCCTGTACCAATTTATCCGAGGAACTGCCATTTGTAATATTCGAGGAATCAGAATGACCCAACCCAAGTTTCAGCAATGACCCAACCCAAGTTTCAGCAATGACCCAACCCAAGTTTCAGCAATGACCCAACCCAAGTTTCAGCAATGACCCAACCCAAGTTTCAGCAATGATCCAACCTCTATTTATAAACAAACGTTCTTCGTAACTTGTCTCATGCTCCGATACACCAGTCCAGTCTTACATGTTCATACTAGAAATATCATATTATATAACTATATGCTGTGTTTCATCTGACAGGCGATGTGCAGGTCGAATAGAAACACCATTGGTGGCTTCTTCCTGGCTGGACGTTCCATGATGTTCTTCCCAGTAAGTAGAGAAATCTTCTTAACAATATATACTGACACGAAAACGAAACTGTGCACTTGCCTTAAAGCAGCATTACATCGTATGAAATAATAGATATCTGAAAAATTCAATTTTTCAATGCTGCTACACATTCTTACATTATACTTTGTATGCTTATTTTCATTTGGTAAACAGTGTTCTTTTGCCATAAAACGAACTCGAAACAGAAAGTAGGACTTTCCGAGTCGATCGGTCACGCACTTGTTTACAACCGGAACGCATCGTCCGCACTTGTTTGCATTCGGAATGCATCGTCCCCATTTGTCCCACGTTGTCTATTTTTAATTAAATTACTTGATATGTTGATTCATACCTCTGTTAGCTAAGTCTTTAGAGACATTTCTACATCCCCGCGAGGGGTTCGACATTAGAGGAAGATAGATAGATAGTCTTTCATGTTCAAAATATATACATTGTTTTCTACATCCTCTGTTGTTTCACGCATGCGCACTGTGCGTGTTTACATTTCGTGTGTTTATAAACAAATTCGCGTATACGACGGATTTAATATATTGGAATTTTATCGTTTCTGAGCGACTATTTCGATTTTTGTAAACACACACACATTAGTATTTATATTTTACCCAAAACAACCTTATTAGAATTTGCTGTCGCTGCTATATATTGCTGTACTTATATACTTACAGTAAAACCAGTGTTAGTGGTCACCTCTATTAAGCAGCCAATCCGTATTAAGCAGCCAGTTTCCCAATATGTTGTTTTATTATACATTTGACTTCTATTAAGCAGCCAATCTGTATTAAGCAGCCAGTTTCCAGATTCCCAATATGTTCTTTTATTATACAGTTGACCTCTATTAAGCAGCCACCTGTAACTTTATATGATTCCCTTGGCTGGCTGCTTAAGACAGGTTTGACTGTATATAGGTCTTCTCCTAATTGATTTGGAAGAGACACAGTTATAGAACCTGTGCCTCCATTGGCCAGTCCACACCCTATCTAAACCCTGGTTTTATCTACACCAAAATGTGTATGTGTGTTTTACGTTTATTTATCGTCGCTACCAGTTTCCCATATGAGCAACGCCTCGTGGCCTCCTAAATAGATTAGTCATTTCATATTTGTGGTGGATAGTGCAATCATACATACATAGATCCATTACAGAGTCTCCTCTGGTTCTTTTAAGTGCACGGTGTACAGCACCGACACGAGACCTGGATTTAAAGTCCCATCTTCAAGACGTGGGGATCGAACCACCGGAATATGTTCACGGGCATCATTTTAAAATCTAGAATAGCGGTATATCCCCCTCCCCCTCCATCCGCAACGTACTTCTAACTGGGGTCTTGTAAATGAATTCATTATTCGAAATTACCATTAGTAGTACGTTTACACGAGGCGCTGCATTCAATTTCAGATTCTTTATCTGTACTACAATCAGTAGACAACATGAACATTAAATATAACATAATTATTCACAAATTACTTATTAAGCACACATATATTACATCGACTAAACATGTTATATATTGCTGGACACCGAGTCATATTGGTATTCGTGGCAATGCAATAGCTGATCAAGATGCACTTAAACTAGACTGTATAAATTCTAAAATACATGTACCATACACTGATGCTAGGCAATCGATTCTTTCTTACATTACTTCAAAGTGACAAACCACTTGGAATAACATACAATTCAATAAACTACAACCACTTAAGCCAAACATTGGTATATCATCTTTTATTTATCACTCCAACCATAGAGAGGAAACAGTAATGTCACGGTTGAGACTTGAATATACCCGTTTCACACACTCATTTTTATTGAAACGAGAGGATTCACCATGGTGTATACCATGCCATTCCTCTATAAATGTTGAAGACATCTTAATTCACTGTGTAGATTTAGCACTCATTCGTCGAAATTATTATACAGTTGTGACAATGAAGGAGCTTTACGACACTGTTGATTTTAAATACATTATTCCATTTTTAAAAGAATCACATATTTTCCATAAATTGTAAGTTTTACAACTGACGTTTTATTATCATTTTTACAGCTTGATAAATGTTGTTGCAATTGACCTTTCGTCATTACAATTTTAATACATACAGTATATTATCTACATAATAGTTTTAATTGTAGATATCTTGTATACAATTTACTTAACCCGGCGCGATATAGCCTGAACTGTGCTGATGCGCCATTAAACCAAATACTCACTCACTCTATTTCAGATTGGTGCGTCATTGTTTGTCAGTAACATCGGTACCGAGCATTTTATCGGCCTCTCTGGCTCAGGGGCTGCACAAGGGATCGGTGTAGGGGCTTGGGAATTCAATGTAAGTAATTGGCAAACACAATGTTTTCAAAGTAACTAGCTGGCAAACTCGAGGAACCAACCGATGATGGTCGATATGTTAAAGGAATACGTATAGGGGCTAAGGAAGTCAATTTAATCGACGATTCAGAACAACACATTGATGTTGACCTGTAACGGGAATGTGGAAGGAGTATGACTGTGATTGGTCGATATGTTAAAGGAATACGTATAGGGGCTAAGGAAGTCAATTTAATCGACGATTCAGAACAACACATCGATGTTAGTTTATACAAATTTATTTTAGCTCGATTGCGAAACAAGTTATTTCAACTTATATAAATCAGTCTCGAGACCTCATTCCTGATGGAATCCATCGCCACGAGGGAGAGAGAAGAGGCAATGTGGAATTTAAATGCCTTTCCTAAGGGCACAATCGTAACGGCTCCAGTGGGGCTCGAACTCCGGACCTTTCGCACCTGGAGCGAACGCCTATCCACTGCGCTATTACGACTTCCATCATCGATGTTGACCTGTAACGGGAATGTGGAAGGAGTATGACTGTGATTGGTCGATATGTTAAAGGAACGCCTATCCACTGCGCTATTACGACTTCCATCATCGATGTTGACCTGTAACGGGAATGTGGAAGGAGCATGACTGTGATTGGTCATTGTAAGTCCATGGTAGTAGTCGGAAAGTAGGAACGTTCTCGGAAACGGTCTGTTGCAGCGGAATGCAATGGAATGATTGCCATCCACGTTATACACGTAACTACATTGGCTTATAATAATTCAATGATATTTTGATTTGTTGTGAAACATGTCTGCCTTTGCTTCGACACTTACATTTACTTGTACATTGTCTCATTATTTCAATAATTATATTGTATTGCAGGCCATTCTGTTGTTGCAGTTGCTTGGGTGGATTTTCATCCCTGTCTATATTGCATGTGGGGTAAGTCTACAGTGAATCTTCAGGCATTGAACATTCTAAAATCATTCTAGAACTAGATTTTGATAAAAAGAATGTGTCAAATAATTTTATATGCTTAGTCCTCTATTAATCAACCAACCTGTATTAAGCAGCCAGTTTCCAGATTCCCGTTGTGTTGTTTTATTATATATTTGACCTCTATTAATCAACCACTAGCCAATCTGTATTAAGCAGCCAGTTTCCAGATTCCCGTTATGTTGTTTTATTATATATTTGATCTCTATTAATCAACCACTAGCCAACCTGTATTAAGCAGCCAGTTTCCAGATTCCCGTTATGTTGTTTTATTATATATTTGATCTCTATTAATCAACCACTAGCCAACCTGTATTAAGCAGCCAGTTTCCAGATTCCCGTTATGTTGTTTTATTATATATTTGACCTCTATTAATCAACCACTAGCCAACCTGTATTAAGAAGCCAGTTTCCAGATTCCCGTTATGTTGTTTTATTATATATTTGATCTCTATTAATCAACCACTAGCCAACCTGTATTAAGCAGCCAGTTTCCAGATTCCCGTTATGTTGTTTTATTATATATTTGACCTCTATTAATCAACCACTAGCCAACCTGTATTAAGAAGCCAGTTTCCAGAATCCCGTTATGTTGTTTTATTGTATATTTGACCTCTATTAAGCAGTAACCTGTGCTAAGCAGCCATTTTATGGCATTCCCTTTGCTGGCTGCTTAAAACAGGTTTGACAGTATATAGAAAATATATAAAATGTCGTGCTTTTGGTAGGTATAGTGTATACGGTCACTGAAACCATCGGTATACGTCTGCCAATCACTGTAATCGTCGGCATACGTCTGTCAATCACCAATCGTCTGCCACAAGCGTTTGAAGGATAATCAATACTTGACTACAATACAAATGTTTTGTCTTATCTCATATACCAACTACAATACACCAAAAGTGATCTAAAGTTTGACATTTATTTATATTTAAAAAAATCATCTAAACTTGTCCCTGCTAGGAACAATCGACATATAATAAACTTATATATAATTCTTTTCAGGTAAGAAACGGAATAACAAATACATCATCACAAGTTACCATTATACATGTATTACGTCTTTATTTCCTGGAACTTGTTGAGTAGATGTTTACCTATCTTCACTACATACCTTCCTGTTGTTGATGGATATACATTATTTCTGTAATTTACGTATCCAAGTGTTCACGGTGGACGTCGTGATGGCGCAGTGGTAGTGCGCTCGCTTCAGATGCGACTTACCCGGAGTTCGAGCCGCTCTCATATTTTAGTTTGTTGGTGTTGTTGCGATAGCGTGATCTTATTGTTAGTCAACATGGCCGTAGCTGTACCCGTTAGAAACTATAGTTATATCTATATCGTGGAAGTCGTGATAGCGCAGTGGATACGCGTTCGCTTCAGATGCGAACGGTCCGGAGTTCGAGCCCCGCTGGAGCCGTTACGATTGTGCCCTTACGCAAGGTATTTAAATTCCACGTTGCCTCTTCTCTCTCCCTCGTGGCGATGGATTCCATTAGGAATGAGGTTTCGAGAGTGATTAATATAAGTTGAAATAACTTGTTTCGCAATCGAGCTAAAATAAATTTGTATATTAATAATATATCATTTATTTCAGACTTACACGATGCCCGAGTATTTGACAAAGCGGTTTGGTGGGGAGAGGTTACGGGTCTATTTTGCAATACTGTCTCTTATTTTATACATCTTTACCAAGTGTTCGGTAAGTAATGTCATTCAGTGTGTGTTTTACGTTTATTTATCGTCGCTACCGCCCATATGAGCGACGCCTCCTGAAGAGATTAATCATTTTAGATTTTTGGAGGATAGTGCAATGATACAGACAGATACCCATTCCAGAATCTCCTCTGGATCTTTTACGTGTACGGTGTACAGCACCGACACGAGACCTCGGTTAATTTTATTATGGTCAGACAGAGGATCGAACCTGCGATCCCTCGATTACCAGCCCAGCGTGTTACCACTGAACTATATATCCGTCTGTAATGTCATTCACAGACGTGTGTATTGTATTTATAGCATATTACTAGCTACATCACTGACGGTCACGGCAGACACGTCGGTGGGCATACGCAAGTACGCACGTGCGTATCATTGGTCTCAGAAAATGAAAAAAATGAAACCTCCAAAAATGCATTAAAACCCCAGGGGGGTAGTAGGGATACATAGGCGCCATGATGTGTGGAGTTGTGGAATAATTGAGCCTATTGCAAATATGTTGCATCTCGAAATTTAGTTTGTGTTATTTTACGTGCTTGTTTAATTGACAAGTGCGATAGATCATGTATATTATACATCTGGCCTTAATTTATACCTTTATACGGATTGTCGTAAGAACTTTAGTCCTGCAATTGTATGTTACAAAATGCATTGAAATGCAGGAAATTGCATCCTCATTTCAAAACATCTCCGGGGGGGGCATGCCCCTAGACCCCCCTAGCGTACTCGCTCACTATGCTCAGTCGACGAACAAGCATACTTATTTGGCCGTGATTATTATCAAAATAGCTCCAACGGCGGCCCTGCATGGGTTCGTGACCTCGCTCAGACCGTGTCTCTTTATATGAAAAGTTGGCAGTTTCTTACGGAGGTTGGTGCACAAAGTACTGGTTAACCACTGGAGCCTGTCCAGGAAATGTGTTCGGTAAACTTCCCGTCGCTCAAATGGGCAACCGGTAGTGACGTTAAATAAACTTAAATAGAAAAAAGCTACTTGGAGGTACATTGAAAATATATTTTCTGGTAATTATGCAACCCATATTGAATGCTGCTCTGTGGAATGTTGGTGGTTATACAACACGAGTACCCGTCCTTGTCTGAAATACTAGCAATGCTCGGAGAGACACACGGTGACTTTCTCCACATCGCTTGTAGCTTGAGAGTCGAGGCACACTGGGTCATTCTCCATCGCTTATAGCTTGAGAGTCGAGGCACACTGGGTCATTCTCCACACCTCTTATAGCTTGAGAGTCGAGGCACCCTGGGTCATTCTCCACATCGCTTATAGCTGGAGAGTCGAGGCACACTGGGTCATTCTCCACATCGCTTATAGCTGGAGAGTCGAGGCACACTGGGTCATTCTCCATCGCTTATAGCTGGAGAGTCGAGGCACAATGGGTCATTATCCATCGCGTATAGCTGGAGAGTCGAGGCACCCTGGGTCATTCTCCACACCACTTATAGCTGGAGAGTCGAGGCACAATGGGTCATTCTCCATCGCTTATAGCTGGAGAGTCGAGGCACACTGGGTCATTCTCCATCGCTTATAGCTGGAGAGTCGAGGCACAATGGGTCATTATCCATCGCTTATAGCTGGAGAGTCGATGCACAATGGGTCATTCTCCACCGCGTATAGCTGGAGAGTCGAGGCACAATGGATCATTCTCCATCGCTTATAGCTGGAGAGTCGAGGCACAATGGATCATTCTCCATCGCTTATAGCTGGAGAGTCGAGGCACACTGGGTCATTCTCCATCGCTTATAGCTGGAGAGTCGAGGCACAATGGGTCATTCTCCATCGCTTATAGCTGGAGAGTCGAGGCACCCTGGGTCATTCTCCATCGCTTATAGCTGGAGAGTCGAGGCACAATGGATCATTCTCCACACCGCTTATAGCTGGAGAGTCGAGGCACAATGGATCATTCTCCATCGCTTATAGCTGGAGAGTCGAGGCACAATGGATCATTCTCCATCGCTTATAGCTGGAGAGTCGAGGCACACTGGATCATTCTCCATCGCTTATAGCTGGAGAGTCGAGGCACAATGGGCCATTCTCCATCGCTTATAGCTGGAGAGTCGAGGCACACTGGGTCATTCTCCATCGCGTATAGGTGGAGAGTCGAAGCACAATGGGTCTTTCTCCACACCGCTTATAGCTGGAGAGTCGAGGCACCCTGGGTCATTCTCCACACCGCTTATAGCTGGAGAGTCGAGGCACAATGGGTCATTCTCCATCGCTTATAGCTGGAGAGTCGAGGCACACTGGGTCATTCTCCATCGCTTATAGCTGGAGAGTCGAGGCACAATGGGTCATTATCCATCGCTTATAGCTGGAGAGTCGATGCACAATGGGTCATTCTCCACCGCGTATAGCTGGAGAGTCGAGGCACAATGGATCATTCTCCATCGCTTATAGCTGGAGAGTCGAGGCACAATGGATCATTCTCCATCGCTTATAGCTGGAGAGTCGAGGCACAATGGGTCATTCTCCATCGCTTATAGCTGGAGAGTCGAGGCACAATGGGTCATTCTCCATCGCTTATAGCTGGAGAGTCGAGGCACCCTGGGTCATTCTCCATCGCTTATAGCTGGAGAGTCGAGGCACAATGGATCATTCTCCACACCGCTTATAGCTGGAGAGTCGAGGCACAATGGGTCATTCTCCATCGCTTATAGCTGGAGAGTCGAGGCACAATGGATCATTCTCCATCGCTTATAGCTGGAGAGTCGAGGCACAATGGATCATTCTCCATCGCTTATAGCTGGAGAGTCGAGGCACACTGGATCATTCTCCATCGCTTATAGCTGGAGAGTCGAGGCACAATGGGCCATTCTCCATCGCTTATAGCTGGAGAGTCGAGGCACACTGGGTCATTCTCCATCGCGTATAGGTGGAGAGTCGAAGCACAATGGGTCTTTCTCCACACCGCTTATAGCTGGAGAGTCGAGGCACACTGGATCATTCTCCATCGCTTATAGCTGGAGAGTCGAGGCACAATGGATCATTCTCCATCGCTTATAGCTGGAGAGTCGAGGCACAATGGATCATTCTCCATCGCTTATAGCTGGAGAGTCGAGGCACAATGGATCATTCTCCATCGCTTATAGCTGGAGAGTCGAGGCACAATGGGTCATTCTCCATCGCTTATAGCTGGAGAGTCGAGGCACACTGGATCATTCTCCATCGCTTATAGCTGGAGAGTCGAGGCACAATGGGTCATTCTCCATCGCTTATAGCTGGAGAGTCGAGGCACACTGGGTCATTCTCCATCGCTTATAGCTGGAGAGTCGAGGCACAATGGGTCATTCTCCATCGCTTATAGCTGGAGAGTCGAGGCACACTGGGTCATTCTCCATCGCTTATAGCTGGAGAGTCGAGGCACAATGGGTCATTCTCCACACCGTTTATAGCTGGAGAGTCGAGGCACACTGGGTCATTCTCCACACCGTTTATAGCTGGAGAGTCGAGGTACACTGGGTCATTCTCCATCGCTTATAGCTGGAGAGTCGCAGTATGACATACGTATGCTATTGGTGCGGAAAAAAACACCAAGCAAACTTAATGTTCCATAATAACATTGGTCGTTAATATCGCACTCCATGCATTTCTGATATAACGGAACGCAAGGTGAACGTAACTGGAGATGACGACTTGGGCTGATAAAAGGGAACACAAGATTTACGTAACTGGAGATGAGAACTTGGGCTAGTTACGTACGTATTAGTGACTGACGTGCTGTCGGTCGAGTATGTTTTGGTTGTATATATGTAGTACTAGTCTGCCTCCGTGGTCGAGTGGTTAAGGTCGCTGACTTGTATACCACTGTAACCTATCATCACTGATGGTCACGGGTTCGAGCCCCGCTCAGACCGTGTCTCATGTATATGAAAAAGTTGGCAGTTTCTTACGGAGGTTGGTGTACCGTTGGAGCCTGCCCAGGAAAGTTGTTGTTAGGTAAACTGACCGCCGGCGATATAGCGCGAAATGGTGCTGATGCAGGCGTAAAACCCGAAATATAACATATAACGTAGTACTATGGTCTCCGCCTACGAGACACCTTGGCCACATAGTTGTCTCAGTGGCCTATCATCATTGTGGCCGTGTCATTATATTATGATTAAATTTTATATGATCGTTGCTGTAAATGGCGTTCATGTCTTATGTGTTTTGAGTATATTTATTTTCGCTACTGGTTAGCCATTGTGAGTAACGTCTCTTGAAAGAGATTATTCATTTTAGATTTGGTTGAATAGAGCAGTGTTACAGGCATATCCTTTTTTCAAACGTTCATCTTGTTCTTGTATGTAAATGTACATTGTGCACAGACACAGGAACTCGGAAAAAGTCTCATCTCTATGGGGTTCTGTTTTGCTATTTATTCAGTATTTATGGATATCCATAATTCCAATCTATTTATGGATATCCAAAAATTTATGAAAATTTATTTTTGGATATCCATTATTCTATTTTTGGATATCCATTATTCTATTTTTGGAATTCCATAATTCCAAGCTATTTATTTGACAATTTTGGATATCCACAAGATTGTTATGTGTGTCACTTTAGTATGCTTCTAATATAAGAACACCGTATTACTAGTTCAGTGGATACCATTAATCCGCTATTTTTTAGGATATTTAAATTTTTTTTATAATCGGATAGTTTGATCCGAACGTTTAGTTCCAAACAGGACTATTATCGTTTTCGGTTACCCTCATACCAACCAATCAGAGGCGTTCATTTGATTAGTATCGGTCAGCATCAGTGTGATATGTCTGTAACAGGAAAAGGACGCTGGGAATGACCAATTACGCGTTGAGAAGGTCATGCTCTTATTATTGCCAAGAATACTGATCAAATAATGAAATTCAGTTATAAAGATGCTAAGAAAAAAGTGAGTATGACCTGAATATTCAGATATAAAGATTCTAAGAAACAAAGTGAATACGAAATGAATATTCAGATATAAAGATTCTAAGAAACAAAGTGAATACGAAATGAATATTCAGGTATAAAGATTCTAAGAAACAAAGTGAATATGAAATGAATATTCAGGTATAAAGATTCTAAGAAAAAACTGAATACGAGATGAATATTGAGATTGTGTTTTATATAATACTCTACTATCTACTCTACTCTATTCTGTTACAGGGAGATTTATTCACGGGAGCATTGTTCATACAGCAGTCTCTGAAGTGGGATCTGTACGTGTGTATCTTTATTCTCGTCACAATCACTGGAGTAATGACCATGACGGGTACGTCTTCTTAGTTTGTTACAGCGTTATAATATAAGTATTATATGATAGTATATATAATAATAATAAAACTAATAATAAAACTAATAAAACTAATAATACTAATAATAAAACCAATAACAAGAAATACTTTATTTTAAGAGGGCACTTGGCTAATACAAATAAAACCATAGAAGGACCTACAACACATATACCATGACATAGTCTGATTCCAGTCTGTCGATTTTTCACTAATTTACTTCTGGCAAAATGACATATCATCAGAAACTCAATACGGCCCAATTAATGGTATCGATGAATATATATATATATGACTGACCAGGCAAAATATAGCAACGCCTGTTTGCAGGCTAACCTTGACATTATACACTACATGTTATGCAGTCTGTCTTTCATTCTCGTACTTTTTCTGAATTCTGTTACGTGTAATGTTTGTTAAAGCTGTATAATATAGGGCAACAATTAGCTGGGGAACAGGCGTCGATATATTTTATAAGTCCGTAATATTTAGATTCATATTGCACGAATTTATAATCAGTGTACATTGAAACATTTCAAAATAATTCTGTAACCTTCTCCATTTAGTTAAATCAGTTATTAACATGCATGCATTGTTTACTATATTTATGTGTTAATTCACTGTCTGTTCATTTATATCATGCATACATTATCCTCATGGGCTTTTAAGCCTAATGGAATTGAAATAAACTATCTATTTTGCCTGGTCAGTCAAATAAATATATTTTAACACCGAGACTATTAATTCAGCCGTATTGAGTTTCTGATAATATCATGTCATTTTGCCAGAAGTTAAAAAGTGAAAAATCGACAGACTGGAACTCGGGCTAAGCATTAATATATGCTTAAGCTATGCTACATGTATATAGGAATACGTCTAGTTTACCGCATCTCCATGTCAATGTTAAATAGCAATCTGGCCACTGTATATAAGGCTAAATAGAATCAATTACATGATTAACAGACGGATCTGTAGTCCAGTGGTAACACGCTGGATGGGTAATCCAGGGGTCGCAGGTTCGATTCCCCGTCTGACCATAATACAATCAACAGTCTTTCAGATGAGACTTTAAACCGAGGTCTCGTGTCGGTGCTTTACAATGTGAACGTAAAAGGACCAGAGGAGACTCTGGAATGGGTCTATGTCTGTAATATTGCTCTATCCTCCAAATATCTAAAATGACTAATCTCTTCAGGAGGCGTCGCTCATAATAACAGATAGAAAGTCACAATATGACCATAGCAAACGGGGTGACTTTAAACCATTAAACAAATAAACATGACCAATAGACATTTGCAAACTATACATATGGAAAATCCGACACTATCATATAGTAGAAATATAACCGAGTTTGTTATTAATTGTCTCCCTTACATTATTTCCTAGTGCCATTGGTTATCTCCCATTAATTCAGTGTGATATTTGTTATCTCCCTTGCATCATTAATTCAGTGTGATATTTGTTATCTCCCTTGCATCATTAATTCAGTGTGATATTTGTTATCTCCCTTGCATCATTAATTCAGTGTGATATTTGTTATCTCCCTTGCATCATTAATTCAGTGTGATATTTGTTATCTCCCTTACACCATTAAAACAGTACGATATTTGTTATCTCCCTTGCATCATTAATTAAGTGCGATATTTGTTATCTCCCATTAGTTCAGTACGTTATTTGTTATCTCCCTTACACAATATATTCAGTGTATTATGTGTTATCTTCCTTACATCATTAATTAAGTGCACTATTTGTTACCTCCCTTACATCATTAATTAAGTGCACTATTTGTTACCTCCCTTACATCATTAATTAAGTGCACTATTTGTTACCTCCCTTACATCATTAATTAAGTGCACTATTTGTTACCTCCCTTACATCATTAATTCAGTGCACTATTTGTTACCTCCCTTACATCATTAATTAAGTGCACTATTTGTTACCTCCCTTACATCATTAATTAAGTGCACTATTTGTTACCCCCCTTACATCATTAATTCAGTGCACTATTTGTTACCTCCCTTACATCATTAATTAAGTGCACTATTTGTTACCTCCCTTACATCATTAATTCAGTGCACTATTTGTTACCTCCCACACAAGCATTATTTCAGAGTGTTCTTGTCGGATTCTGAGATGAGATGTTGTGTTGTTACAGGTGGGCTCACGGCAGTTATATATACAGACACAATGCAAGCGGTCCTCATGATTGGAGGTGGTCTGACGCTGATGGCCATGAGTAAGCATAGCAGTTATTTTAAAGTCAATAGGCATGTTTCAAACTGGAAGTCGTGATAGTTCTGTGGTACGTGCCACGTCAGGTGTGAAAGGCCCGGAGTTCGATCCCCGCTGGGGCCGCTACGATTGTGTCCTTAGGCAAGGCATTTAAATTCCACATTGCCTCTTCTCTCTCCCTCGTGGCGATGGATTCCATCAGGAATGAGGTCTCGAGAGTGATTAATATAAATTGAAAGAACGTGTTTCGCAATCGAGCTAAAATAAATTTGTATAAACTAAATGTTTCTGACCCAGTAGCCTATGTGGTTTGTTGCTGTTGTTATTTCAACTCGATTGCGAAATCAATATGGATGGAGTCTATCAAACTTTTGTCCAAACTGAAAATCAAGCTTCTGATTGGTTGAGCTGAGCGTTTATAACTCAGCCAATCAAATCACTAGATCTCGAATTTTAAATATGACAAAGGTTTCATAACCTCTGGTTTAGTTAATTTAATCGTAAATTATCGCTATTGAGACAGCATTCGTGGGGCAGTCCATACCAATGTTGGAGTGTAGGCCATGTGAATATATATGTCTTATCCAAGCATACCACAACGTATATGAGTCACGTGCGTTGAATTTGATAACAATTTAGCGTATGCACATTGTAGGCTTATTGGTGTTTATGATGTTTCGTTTACTTTGCTGCCGGTTGGTCTATCATGCTATCGTTAAAACTCGCCTTTCAGTGCAATCTTCAATAATAATCGGGCCCGCTAAAAACATTAAGAAGGGACGTGAGTTAAAATTCTAGTGGTATGACACTTTATGATAACGTAATTGATTTTCTAACAATTAAGGTTTTTCGCGAATCGGCGGATATGACGGTCTTGTACGGAGATACCCGAATGCTACTACGAAAGTGACATACAGGATGCCAAACACAACGTGTCACGAGACCGACCCTAACGCATTCAGGATGTTGCGGGAGGCAGACGACGATTATATGCCTTGGTTGGGGTTTCTCCTCGGACAAACACCGGGTTCTATATGGTACTGGTGCGCAGATCAGGTATGATATTAACTTGCTGGTTTTCCCACTAACATCAATCGATCTACATCAATCGTCGGATCCCGCTAGTAGATTCGTATTGAATGATGTGGGTGAAGTTAGCCGTGTATTGCCAGTGTACTGCTGGCGATGGGCAATGAGTAGTGCAATCCATCAGTGAGCGATGTATTCTGGTAGTCAATGATGTGTAAATGCAAATTCTGCCGGAAAAAAAAATTGTATTTAATTTTAATAACAGAATGGATTATTTTTTCGAAAATTGTTTAAAGGGTCATTTAAGGATTTGTTGGAATACAGCACTCGTACATGTCCCTACTGCTCACTGCCAGGAAAGCCATTATGAAAAAATAAATATTTTATATATTTTTATTTCTCGAAAATGTGCATTTACACATCATTCACTACTAGAATACACCTCTCACTACTGGATTACACCTCCCACTGCTAGAATACACCACTCGTACATTCTCCCACTGCTCACCCCTAGGAAAGCCAGTACGGAAAAACATATTTTTTCCCTCCGAATATTGGCATTTACACACCATTTACTACTAGAATACACCACTCGTACCCCACTGCTCACCGTCGGGAAAGTCCGTATCAAAAAGTAAATATATTTCTTCTTTTTTTCTTTCGAAAATTGGCATTTACACATCAGTCAGTCAGTCACTACTAGAATACACCACTCGTACCCGCTCACCGTCAGGAAAGTCAGTATCAAAAATATAATATATTTCTTTTTTTTCTCGAAAATTGGGATTTACACATCAGTCAGTGACTACTAGAATCCCAACTGCTCATTGCCAGGAAAGTTGGTATCAAATTATTGTTTTTTAATTATGTTTTATTCTTCAAAAAATTGCATTTACACATCATTCACTACAAGAATAAACCACTCGTACATTTCCCCACTGCTCACTGTCAGGATAGCCAGCATGGAACAATAAATAATTATTATATATTTATTTCTCGGAAATGTGCATTTTCACATCATTCACAACTAGAATATTCATACAATCACTAGAATATCACTGCTGGATTACACCACACACTGCTAGAATACACCACACACTGCTAGAATACACCACACACTGATGGATTACACCACACACTGCTAGAATACACCACACACTGCTAGAATACACCACACACTGCTAGAATACACCACACACTGCTAGAATACACCACACACTGCTAGAATACACCACATACTGCTAGAATACACCACACACTGCTAGAATACACCACACACTGCTAGAATACACCACACACTGCTAGAATACACCACACACTGCTGGATTACACCACACACTGCTAGAATACACCACACACTGCTAGAATACACCACACACTGCTAGAATACACCACACACTGCTAGAATACACCACACACTGCTAGAATACACCACACACTGCTAGAATACACCACACACTGCTAGAATACACCACACACTGCTAGAATACACCACACACTGCTAGAATACACCACACACTGCTGGATTACACCACACACTGCTAGAATACACCACACACTGCTAGAATACACCACACACTGCTAGAATACACCACACACTGCTAGAATACACCACACACTGCTAGAATACACCACACACTGCTAGAATACACCACACACTGCTAGAATACACCACACACTGCTAGAATACACCATCCGTATACATTTCCCCATTGCCAACTGCCTGGTAAGCCAGTATGGACAAATAAAAAATTATATATATATTTTTATTATTTTGTTCCAAAATTTGCTTCGACACATCAGTCACTACTAGAATAAACCACTCGTACATTTCCTAACTACTCATTTCCAGGAAAGCCAGTATAGAAAATAAATAATATAGTTATTTTTTTAATCATTTTATTTCTCAAAAAATTGCATTTACACATCTTTCACTACAAGAATACACCATTCGTACATTTCCTCCATTGCCCACTGCTATGAAAGCCAGTATGGAACAATAAATATTTGTATTTCTCGGAAATGTACATTTACACATCATTCACTACTAGACTAAACCGATGTTACAGTTCCCCACTGCTCATTGTCAGGAAAGCCAGTATGAAAAACAATAAGAAATTTATTTTTTGTATTTTATTTTTGTCTTCAATAATTGGCATTTACACATCAGTCACTACTAGAAGAAGCCATTGGTACATGTCCACACTGCTCATTATCAGGAAAGCTAGTATGGGGGGAAATAAAAAAAAATTTCTTCGAACATTGGTATTTACACATCAGTCACTACTAGAATAAAACACTGGTACATTTCACAACTGCTCGTTGTCAGGAAAGCCATTATGGAAAAAGATAATGTATATTTTTCTTCGAATATTGGCATTTATACATCAGTCACTACTAGAATAAACCACTGGTACATTTCCCCATTGCTCAATGCCAGGAATATCATTATGGAACAATACATATTATATTATTTTTTTTATTTCTCGGAAATGTTCATTTTCACATAATTCACAACTCGAATACTAATATCACTGCTGGAATACATCACTCGTACATTTCCCCCAGTGCCCACCCACTGCATGGACAGCCAGTATTGAAAAATATTTTTTTTATCTATATTTTTATTATTTTGTTCAAATATTTGCTTCTAGAATAAACTACTCATACATTTCCCAACTGCTCACCTCCAAGAAAACCAGTATGGAAAAAAATAATATATTCCATTTCTTTTCTTTCCCGAAAATTGGCATTTACATATCAGTCACTACTAGAATAAACCATTGCTACATTTTCCCCACTGCTCATTATCAGGAAAGCCAGTATTAGTCAGAGTGATAACTCCAGTTTTCCATAAGAATGGTTTACTTCTGGATAGAAGCAACAAACTTACCATAGCAATAGATGAATACCAGAAGATTATTTTAAGATCGAGACCCATGTCTGAAATTCAAGATGGACGCCGTTTTTCAAGATGGCCGCCAATATGGCTGATGCAAGTAAGAAAATCCTGTTCATATCAATTTATTTTAACATATACATTGTATTGAATTTGTTTTGTGAAAGGATAATAAAATATAATTATTTCTGTTAATAGTATACTATCACACTGGCATAAAACATTCAATCACAGTGGTGGATCCAGTGGCAGGTGAAATTCAATAGGTGCCAGCCCTAAATTGTGGCAAACTGTTTTGTTTCAGGAAAATATTACAGACAATCACTGAATGTTGGATTGTCCTCATACAGTTTCAAATGTAACATCTTTAACTGGAACTTGGCCTCCTGGTTACATTGCCACCCCTCTTAACATGAAAACCTGGATCCGCCACTGAAATGTGCCTTAATGTCAGGTTATTAATAGTATACCGTGATCACCTCGTATCTTTGATTATTCAGGTGGCTGGAGCGTGTTAGTGCCATGAACGATACAGATAACGGCGTCAGTTTGAACTTGTCCTGGTCAGCTTTCCATGCAGAGCAGATATTCAGTTACTTGACACTGACTCACCCGTTGACATAAGTACATTGTTACCTCTCTTTCTTGAGCAAACCAAATCGGTAACAATGTTTCGTCATTCTATGGATATCATGGAGAAGATTGTTATTTATTTGAACACCAGTCATCGCCTGTGATCAGCCTCTATATGCTGTTGCTAATGAGATTATATGGTCATGGCCAACACATTTGGAGAGAATCGATTTGTAGTTATGCTTGGTGGCCTTCATACTGAGTTGGCAGCACCGAAAACAATCGGTGACTTGCTTCAAGACAGCGGGTGAAGTAATGCCATCACAGAAGCTAATATAGCTACTCCTGGATCGAGGCATTTCCTAAGGCCACAAATATAGCACATACAAGGCACGCTCACCAAGTCACAGCACGTTCCCTTTTCATTCTGAGACGTAAGCAGTATATTGCACACATTGAGCATAGTATCAATGCCTCAGAAGGAAGGTCCTGCGATGTCTTTCGAACGTTGGTGTCAACAGAGACAGGATGATAGTCCACAATTTCAGTTTTGGTCATTGATATTGAAGTCTGAGCAATTAATACTCGTATTCATTAGATATTTGAGAAGGGCATTTTAATCTGTATATTGATGCACTCAGGGCATTGGTTCCATGGTTGCGTTAGACCACACAAATGATGCCGATGAATAGCCAGAACAAGCCTCCCTGCAATTGCACGGCCATTTTGTGATCCGCAAATCAAGCCATCACCATTCGGCCATACCACTCGGTCAAGCTCATGTACAAAAAACAACAACTGGAGGGTGATGATGGAGCAATTAGACTGACGAAATATCCCACACAACTTCTCCGTTGAATGCTGTGTGGTTCTGATGCTGCTAGGGTTATCCAAGAATTTGAAGATTCTCAAGAAGAACACAAGCCTAAGCCATCATGAACAAACAAAGAGTACCCAGAGGAACGCTAAGCAACATGTTAATGAGGTGAGCTCATTAATACAGGACATGGATAGCTTTATGAAGAGCTCCTTGTTATGGACACGCATGCCATAGTGGACAAGAAAGTCGGCGAAGCTTTTAAGAATATAGAAACACTTGGTAAGGCTCAGTATGACACATTCATACATAAACGACTTGAGACAAGAAAAAAGCCAATCACTGCTCCAATCAAGCAAAATAGATTTACATTGTTCAGTAGACCTCCAGTAAAAGAGAAAACTATGGAGAAGCAGCAGATTTACTCCTTATGACTCCAAGATAACTTGCTCCTAATTATCTCAGGGGTACGTTTCATGCCAAATCAGAAAAGATGACGAGTTTTTCTCTCATGAAAATAGTACATATCCCCCCGGCACTGTCTCACTTTGGAGAACTGCACTTTAGTAAGAAGTCAGAGCTCATGGACTGTCTTGAACAACACTGTGCTTCACAGAGTGAAATGCCTGAAGTAGATGCACCCTTGCTTGATGGAGCAGCTGTAATTAATCAGCTGTAATTAATATACTGAAACCACAAGACATTCAAGGAGTATTTTGACAACGTATTTATGCCTCATATAGAGCGCCAACTACAATCGGTAACATGCCTTGATCTCGTGTGGGATGTGTATATTCCAAGCAGCTTGAAGTCAGCCACAAGAATAAAACGCGGGGCTGGAACAAGACGGCGAGTGAAGGCAGATACAAAAATTCCGGGTAATTGGGATCCTTCGTCAGACATGATGATAATAAGAGTTATTTCAATATTTGGCCGATGAATGCTCCAAACTGCAGCGTGCTGATGGGAAATGTGTCATTTCAACCACAGGTTGTGAAATAGTTGCAACTGAAAACACAAGGCATATTACTCCAAGTTCACACGAGGAAGCCGACACACGACTACTTGTACATGCCTCACATGTTGGGAAGCAAGGAATAAGGAAACTGATAATACGCACGGTAGACACAGATGTTGTAATTGCTGAAATATACACACTTGCAAATAGAAGGGCTATGGGTAGCATTTGGAAGCGGAAAGTCCTTGAGATACATTCCTATCCATGAACTGGTATTAAATCTGGGACAAGATATATGCATTTACTGGGTGTGATCAGACATCCTCCTTTGGTGGTTAGGGTAAGAGAAAAGCATGGTCGACATTGGCAACCTACAAAAATGCCGCACAAGCCTTTAAGCGTCTAGGAAACATGCCCTCTGAAAATGACATTGCCCAAATAATGTCAGTGTTAGAGCGCTATGTAACGAAAGATTTCTTGACAAGGAAAGGACGATTTATTGATCCGATTCCTCCAACATCAGCTGCACTTCTCCAGCATACACATCGTGTAGCCTATCAGGCTGTTCCATACCCAGAGTTGCCTCCGCCAAGCGAATGAGGCTGGATAAAGGAAGCAGATAAAACATGACCATGGTGACCACTATGGACAAATCTACCACAGGCATCAGAATCATGCTATGAACAGTTGAAATGTGGATGTAAAGTTGAAAAAGGCTGTACATAATCTGAACTCCATCGGTGTGCATTGGAACACAGAATCACCACAACAGCATGCAATGTGTTAATTCAACGGATGGTTCTTACAAAATCTGAAACAATGCTTCCGTTGTGGGTACATTATGTCTCTTGACTGAACATTATAGAATTATTGACAAAAATTGCATCTAAAACTGTACTTCCAGTGGATTTCAACTGTCACTTCATTGCTGCAATTAAATGGAAATGTTATTTCTGTCATTCAATAGTGTTCATCTGATAAAATGTTTCATTATTGTAGCTTTAAATTCACTTTTTTTCCTTTGAAAATCATACAGGGCATTTAAATCGTACAATTATTTTGTTTTGGCCGCCATCTTGAATTTTGGCCGCCATCTTGATTTTTGGAAGTGGGTCTCGATCTTAAAATAATCTTCTGGTATCTACCTATTGCCATGGTAAGTTTGTTGCTTCTATCCAGAAGTGAACAATTGTTATGTCTAT